>JAIUZE010070735.1:0-81039 GCA_022085475.1 Heliosperma pusillum | reverse complement strand
GGATAACGCGGCGCTCTTGCCGTTGACTCCCATTCAACAAGTTACCTTCGTCATCCTTTAGGGACACACTTTCCATGACGGATCTCAACCATGAGTACCTTCCCCAGGTTGCAGGGCGTTGGATGATGTCGGACATAATTCGAATATGGAACTTTTACAACAAAAAGAAATATATTAAAAAATTCGTGTTAATTTACTTGAAAAACATTTTAACAAGTTTAGCATTCATATAATGACCTCTCACTAAATTATATAAATGATTCCAAGACCCATTTTTAAATAAAAATAGTCATCGCATGCTACCTTTATCTAGAAATGGTAAGTCATAACTTGACTAATTCTACCCTTAGAACTCTTGGTTGACGGATTTCAACTAAATCCATCTCCTAGTCCCAAGATAACGCTTATCTCGTTGAGTCCAATCCAATTTTAGCTTGTGATAGTATCACCCTACTTACCCGAGGTAAAAAGGGACCCACGAGCGTGGTAGCCCTAATGAACACGGGATTCATAGGTGTTACTAATTGGTAAGGCTAATCTCAATTTTTTTAAATATGTGAGAGATCTTGTCAATTTAGTTATTAATTTCCTATAAGTGAACTAAGTCAGTGAATTGTGAATAACGTTGAATTGACAATAACGGAAAAATAAAATGCATGTGTGACGATTTTGGCATGAGCGTAAATAAAGCAAGCAACCAAGCAATGAAAAAATCCTAGTATGGCCACCTAGCTAATCAAATTAACTATATAATTACAAATTCGGAAACCAACTCCTTGGTCCCTTACCTCTTCACTTGGAACACCTTCCAAAAATGGCACCGTCTTGAGGGAGTCACCGGTCTTCATAAAAATAATTACAAATATACAAATATACAAATTCATATTATACATTTATTCTATAAAATGAAATTATTAAATTATACAAACCGGCGATACGAGATCGCAATAAAATTACAACCAAACCGTTATTCCCTTACGTTACGGGTAATAACGATTAAAAATAACTAGGCCATACTAGGTACAAAATTTGCATAAATTATTAAATAAATGACATTCATTCATTCAACCATAAATAAAATAAATTGCTGCAAAATTCATGCCAAAATCGTCCTAAACACATTCATGCTCATTGTAGCTCGATTTTTTTCGGGATTTATTGATTTTTAACCATTAAAAATCAATATCAACATTTAAATCTCATTTAAATTCAAACTAATTAACTAAACTGTTTTAGAACTCAAAATTAGTCCCTACTAATTTTGTTGGTCATTAATTAGATCGATTTGATTTCATTTTCTAAATATTACGGTTTAATCATAACAATTATGAAATAAAACCAAAATAAAATGTAAACATCATAAAATTTGAAACCAAAAAAATTTTGTACATTCTGGAACAATTCCAGGAACTATAAAAATAAAAAATATTTGCTCAAAAAAATTAAATTAATTTTATGAACAAATATCTTTGTATTTAATGGTTTTATCAAATAAAAACATTAGATATAGTAAAATAGTGAAACAAATTATGAAATTTCACCAAGAGTATTAATATCAGAATTTAAAATGTACCAAAAATTTTAAAAACCAGAAATAGACGTTTCAATTTTATGAACATTATAATCTCATATTATCGACTTTTATCGTATAAAAATCAATGAACATGCAATACATAAGTAAAAGTCACGAAATTTTACATACAATATTTAAGGCATGCATGTGAGATCATATTAAAATTTCATGGCCAGAATCAACATGCAACTATTTTTAGTTAACTTTTAACTCATAAAATGCATGTTAACTCGGTTTAAAAGCCAAAAATCAAAATAAATAGCAAATTAATCCCTAAAATCACGAAATTTGACCACAAACATTTTGAGGTCAGTAGGTATACATGCACCAAAATTGTTTGTCAGAATCGTATTTTAACTCAAAATCTTTGATTTATTAGTTATCTTATAACTTTAATAAAAAATGTCCAAAATGAACATGCATGCTACAAGCTAGCTCTGATACCACATGAAAGTCCATAGACCTTAATTAGACTCCTCTAATTAGTTGCTAAATTACTTGTTAATTTAGTATTTAATGATCTATGTAACATGCATGCAAATATAAAGACATTTATATAAAAGAAGAAATTTCCTCACATTGATATGGAAATAATATGGGCACAACAAGAACTCCTTCTTGTTGTTCTTGAGCTATTAATATGGATGAACACAAGTAATCTCCAAACTAGAAGATCTCCTCTAAGTTGCACCAAGATGAAACCAAATAATCTACTCTTATTATTAACTAGATAATAAGACAGATATTATACTACTAATATTAGACTATATTACTACACTAATAATACTTAAGAAATATTAGTATATGAGAGTTTTAGAGAGAAGTTTAGTTTTGAGAGATGTATGATAAATAAGCAAGAATGAAGAAGTAAATAAATTGAACAACAATTGCTCTATTTATAGCCAAAAGGGCCGGCCATATGCATCACAAAAGAGTGATATTTCTTCTTATTTTATTGCCATGCAAAGTGGTAATGTGTTGTAGTGAATAAAATGATTTTAGGTTTACTATTCATGTCATAAGCACATGTTGCTTGTGAATATGAATAAGAGCAACCATCATCACCATCCACTACATACCAACCGGTCATGTGAGCCTTATTTTGATCCATTTTGATTTTTGATATTTGTCCCACAAATACTTATTAATCATATGCTTAATTATCTTGTATAATTAAGTGTTAATTTGATCATATAACAATTATATGACACAAATAAATGAATAATATGTACTTAACATTTTAAGTAATATTCTACCATTATATCAATATATAATGGGTCCCACAATGCTTAGTTAATTTATTTTACAACTCTTTGTAAATATAATTAACTAATTACCTCTATCTCAAAACCTCAACTAATTTAGTAATTTAACGATTAATTACTAAGTTAAATCTTATTTAATCGTATTAAAATAAGATATAAATTTATTAGTCAATTATCGCATAATTGAAAAATAAACTTAATCGAATTTGAGTTCTTAACTCAATTTCTAACAATTAACTCTCGTACATATCGAATATATGTAATGTACTAATTAACTGTATCGTATACAAATAATTAGTGACTATTTGGATTTCATCCTTTAGGTGTGACCGAAAGGGATCAGTTGATCACCGCCGTCATACGACAATAACGTCAAACTCTAGTCAGCCAACCGTTATTGATTTACGTTAATCAACTGACTAATCATATATATAGTCAATAAATATCCCAATTATATTCCTTAATAAGATTTATTATGTGGCGCACTATTTGTGGAGGACACCTACTCCAACAATAGACAATAGTTGCCTAAGGGTGTCTTCCCTGAGTCTATCTATAATATGATGGTTACGGTTTTGTACTTCATATGCCTATATCTTAAATATTGAATTGCCTATTTATCCTTCTCGTAATTCACATGTATATTCATATATGTATGCTTCTACTTATGTATTTCCGTTTAAGTATGTTATTTGTGATATGGCTGGGGGAACCCGGAGTTACTCCCCACTGATTGTGGTGTTCATGTTTTCATGGATGAACAGGTTGCTTGATTGGATGGATTTTGCTAGTTGTTTTTGGGTTCGGGTGTTAGCTAGCGTGCGTTGGCCTTGACGATTCACCCCTAGACGTTTCTTAGCTAGTTTACGCCGTATGGTGGAGAACCGGACCCTACCGAACTTTCGGAGTGGTTTCGGGAGATGGAAAAGCAATTAGACTTGTGCCAAGTCCGAGAAGAGGACAAGGTGAGGATTGCTAAGCACTTTCTTGTGAGGGAAGCCGACAATTGGTGGGCGATTACTAATCCCACCGCTACTCTTGAAGCCAATTTCAATTGGGAATGTTTCAAGGCTCTTGTGGAAGGCCGATTTTATCCCAATGAGCTCAAGCAACAAAGGCTCAAGGAATTCATTGATTTCAAGCAAGGTGACTTGACGACTCAAGACTTAACCACTCAATTCAACAAGCTTGTTCACTTTGCACCGAGGCTCATCAAGGATGATAAAGACCGAGCTTTTTACTACCGTAATAAGCTTAGTGCTTTGCTCCAAAGCAAAGTAAGGAGGAATTCCACCTCTTTTGGAGAGTTGTATGATGATGCCCTTTGGGCCGAGAAATCCATGAAGGCCATCAAGGATGAAGCTATGATGAAGATTCTCCCTCCTTCCTTCGCACCTAGGCCAAATTTCTATGGGAAAAGGTTGTTTACTCCTTCGTCTTCCAATGCTTATTCCAACAAGAGGAGATTCAACCCTCCCCCAAATGCAAATACAAGGACTCCTTTCATTCTCCGAGCTACTTCTAACGTGGCTCATAGGCCCTATGCTCCTCCTCAAGCTCAAGGTTGCTTATGTAACCGCCGTAGACAACCACACCACCCCGGTGTAGCATGTTTCAACCGACCTTATGTTTGCTTCTTTTGCCAAAAGACGGGTCACTGTTATGATGATTGCCCCGATCGGAAGTTGCCCCCTTCAATTGCCAAACCTAAGGGATCTATCTTTATTCTAAGCCAAGCCGAAGCCGATGCTCATCCGGAGATAATTACGGGTATGTTCTCAATATTATAGCAACTGTGTCTTATTCTATTTGATACCGGTGCTTCTATGTCCTTTATGTCTTCAACTTTTGTTGATAAGTTAACTATCGAGCCTACTTCTAGTGAGGGTACTCCCATATTCTTACCATCAGGAGAAATTATCTCATGTTCTACTCTTTATCCTAATGTCCCAATCTCTATTGCGGGTACTATATTTCCCGCTAATCTCCTTAAGTTTCCTCTAGGAGAGTTCGATGTAATTCTAGGTATTGATTGGTTAGCGTTATACCATGCTAGATTCGAGTGTAGAGATCAAAAGATTTATTTAAAGAGTCCTTTAGGAGTTAGAATAACCTATAAGGGATCTCATTCCCGAATGGGTGTGTCTTTGATTTCCGCAATGAAGTTGGTGAGTATGGTAAGAAAGGGTCACCAAGCATTCTTGTGTTTTGTGACTTCTACAACTACCTCCTTACCAAAGATTGAAATTGTACCTATAGTTCGTGACTTTGTTGATGTATTCCCCGAAGACTTGCCCGGGATCCCTCCTGAGCGTGATGTTGAGTTTTCCATTGATCTTGTACCTGGATCCGGACCCATAGCTAAAGCTCCTTATCGTATGGCTCCAACCAAATTGAAAGAGTTAAGGAAGAAACTTGATGATATGATTTAAAAAGATTTCATTCGACCGAGTGCCTGACCTTGGGGTGCTCCCGTTCTCTTTGTGAAAAGGAAAGATGGTTCCATGAGACTTTGTATTGACTACCGTGAGTTGAACCGAATTACAATCAAGAATAGGTATCCTTTGCCAAGAATTGAAGATTTGTTCGATAAACTAAAGGGTTCTTCTACTTTCTCCAAGATTGATTTGAGATCCGGATATCACCAAATTCCCATTCGTGATGTCGATATACCGAAGACCGCTTATAGTACAAGATATGGTCACTTTGAGTTGAAGGTGATGCCATTTGGATTGACTAATGCTCCCACTATTTTCATGGATCAAATGAACCGCACATTTAGTGAGTATCTTGACAAGTGTGTAGTTGTGTTCATCGACGACATCTTTATTTTCTCCAAGACCGAAGAAGAGCATGCTATTCATCTTAGGACTTTTTTGGGTGTCCTTCGTCGTCAAAAGTGGTTTGCCAAATTCTCCAAGTGTGAATTTTGGTTACCTAAAGTGTCCTTTCTTGGACATGTAATTTCTAAAGAAGGTGTGATGGTAGACCCTTCTAAAATTGAAGCTGTGGTTGATTGGAAGAGTCCGACCGATGTTAAAGAAGTTCGAAGTTTTCTTGGTTTAGCTTGTTATTATCGTCGATTTGTCAAATATTTCTCAAAGTTTGCTAGACCGATGACTCAATTGTTGAAGAAAGAAACCAAGTTCGTATGGAATGAAGCTTGTGAAGCCGCATTTCAAGAGCTAAAGAAAAGGTTGACTACCGCCCTGGTGTTGACTTTACCTGAAGATGGTGTAGACTTTGATGTCTATTGTGATGCTTCCAAGATGGGATTGGGTTGTGTACTTATGCAAAGTAGAAAAGTTGTTGCTTATGCCTCGAGACAGTTGAGAGTTCATGAAGTGAACTACCCTACTCATGATTTGGAATTAGCCGCCGTGGTTCATGCCTTGAAAGTGTGGAGACACTACCTTATTGGTGTTCATTGTCACATATTTACCGATCACAAGAGTTTGAAGTACATATTTACTCAAAAGGAGTTGAATATGAGACAAAGAAGATTGTTGGAATTGGTGAATGACTATGATTTTGAGCTGCTATACCATGAAGGGAAGGCAAATGTTGTTGCGATGCTCTTAGTAGGAAATCTTCTCATGCCTTGAATGCTATGTGGGTATTACCCGATAATCTTTGTGCCGAGTTTCGAAAGTTGAAGTTGGAATTCGTGGAATGTGGATTTGATTATGTTGGTGCTATGGTTGCCGAACCCGTTTTTCTCCGCGAGATCCGCGAAAGCCAAGTTGATGATCCTACCTACAAGTCTATTCAAGCCAAGGTTCTAGAAGAAAAAGCAAAAGACTTCAAGATTGATGACAAAGGTGTCCTTCGACTCCATGACCGTTTGTTTGTACGTAATGCTCTTGACTTGAGAAAGCGAGTTCTTGATGAAGCTCACCTTTCTCCTTATTCTATCCACCCCGGAGGTGATAAGATGTATAAAGACTTGAAGCTACAATTTTGGTGGCCGAATTTGAAAGGCGATGTTGTGTTCTTTGTTGGAAGATGTCTTACCTGCCAACAAGTGAAAATCGAACACAAGAGGCCCGGTGGATTGCTACAACCTTTGGATATTCCACTATGGAAGTGGGAATCTATTTCTATGGATTTTGTTATGGCTTTGTCAAGGACCGTTGGAAGTAAAGATGCCGTTTGGGTTATTGTTGATCGTTTGACCAAGAGTGCTAGATTCATTCCGATCAAGGAGACTTGGAGTTTAGATTGACTAGCCAAAGCCTATGTTGATGAGATCGTTAGATATCATGGTGTTCCCAAGGAGATCATATCCGACCGAGATCCGAGGTTCTGTTCGAGATTTTGGAAGACTTATAAGAAGCCATGGGTAGTAAGTTGTTGATGAGTACCGCATTTCATGCCGCTACCGATGGTCAGACCGAGAGGACTATCCAGAATTTAGAAGACTTACTTAGGGCTTGTGCTATCGACTTCCAATCTAGTTGGGAAAAGATTATACCGTTGGTGGAGTTTTCTTACAACAATAGTTATCATGCCTCGATCAAGATGGCTCCTTATGAAGCTTTCTATGGAAGAAAATTCCGATGTTCTATTTGTTGGAATCAATTGAGTGATGTCGGTGACTTAGGTCCCGATGTTCTTGTTGAAACTATTGATCATGTGAAGGTCATTCGTGATAGAATGAAAGCCGCTCAAGACCGACAAAATCCTATGCCGATGTCCGAAGAAGACCGTTAGAATTTGAAGTTGGAGATAAAGTGTTCTTGAAAGTATCTCCGATGAAGGGTGTTAAAAGGTTTGGTGTAAAGGATAAATAAAGCCCGAAATACATTGGACCCTTTGATGTTGTGAAAAATATTGGTGCCATAGCGTACAAGTTGGACTTGCCCCCGAATTTGACCAAAGTTCTTGATCTCTTCCATGTTTTTCAATTGAGGAAGTACATTAGTGATCCAAGCCATGTCTTTCAAGCGGAAATGCCCGAGCTTGAACCGAATTTGTCCTTTGAAGAGAAGCCAATCCACATTCTAGATAACAAGGAAAAGAAGTTGAGAAGTAAAGTGGTGCCTTTAGTGAAAGTTTTGTGGAGATGTGCTAATGTTGAAGAAGAGACGTAGGAACCGGAAGCTACTATGCGTATTAAATATCCAAGCCTATTCGATTAAGGTATCTTTCTTTCGCTCAAGTTTCAAGGGCAAAACTTTTTAAAAGGTGGGGTGATTGTAACACCCGCAAATGTACCCTATTTTTATATTAAAAATATTATACGAATACTTTTCAGCGAAATTTTAGATTTAGTTTAGAATTTAGTTTCCCGTGTCTATTTTAAGAAATCCGAGTTCGTTTTCGGACTTTACTCGAAATTCCGAGTAAGTTACGCCTTAAGGCGCTTTTGGGCTTTTTCCATGTTTTTCCACTTACTCACCTTATATCCCCTTAAACCCTAAACTCCCTCATTCTTCCACTTACTCCTTCTTCTTCAACAAGTAACCACCATAACCCTAACTCCATTTTTGACCACGCTTAAGTTCACAGTACTCCTTCATCCCTTGCTCAAATCCGCTAATTTTCGTCATAATCTTCCCCTCTCATCGTCCTCTATCTTAATTGGTAATAAAATTATCGTCTTTCTCACGTTTCAATTTATCCGTCTTTCTCAAAGATGAATTATATTCGTCTTTTGTCGTCTAATTGTAGGTGGAGACCTTCATGACGTCGACAAAGACTACTACTTAGTAGAGGAGGACCTAGACGAGGATTGAAGACGCGAAAAGGTAACGGTGAAGGGTTACTCGATATCATTACGTGTTTTAATGTGTTTTTGATGTTAGTAAACGTATTTAGGATATGATTAGTATTCATAGGACTTGTGTTGCTGATGATGGTTGTTGTTAGTTGATAATTGTAAATGAGTATTGATGATTGATGATGATAGTTGATGTTTGATATATGATGATTGGGTTAAGGAAGTGATTTCGTGGATATGTCGTCCCGGCCGGCCGACCGGCCGCCAGTCAGCTGACCGGCTGGGAGTTGGCTGATGTTCTATTGATGTTACGTAATAATTTTAGTGATAAGTAAGTCTCAGCCGGCCGACCGGCAGCCGGTCACCCGACCGGCTTAGACACACCTCTTTTCCTTCTTCTTTTATCAATAGGTATACGGTCCAGCCGGGTAGCCGGCAGCCGGTCCATTTGACCGGCTGGATCATGCTGTATTTTTGATGTTTTTCAAATGTTAATGTGGTGCCAGCCGGGTAGCCAGCAGCCGGTCACCCTGACCGGCTAGTGCACGCTGCCATTCCCCTTTCTATTCTTTTTCTTATACTTTCATTTATAATAATTTGCATGGTTCGTTTATCGTATAAATTTACGTAATGACTTTAAAAATTGATGTTTAGAATATATGATGTTCCATGCGCTTGTATCGCATGTTTTGTGACGGTTTTTGATATGTCCCACTTTGAGTCGGTTTAACATATGTTATGATTTGAGCACTAATTGTTAAGTGCTTTGAACTCTCATTCCCCGGCTACCTCCTCGCTCGTAAGACTGGAATGTCGGAACGAGGAGATGTATCCTTAATGCTTAAATTCATGTTTTAGTAGGCATATGACGGCGTTGTTGGGAGGCGAACGCTTTGCGTTGATCGACCCGGCCGTCAAATGTCGTATACTTGCTAGGTGGTGTCATTGCATGTAGCATACCGCTTGTTATGATGCTTGTGCTCTTTTCCGCCTCTTTCGTGAAGGTTGACCGAATTTGGAGTACTCGGCTTCTATGGTTGACCGAGTCTTGGATGCGAAATGTTTATCGCATGTCGAATCAGAAAATGTGATTCCGAGAGTCTGGCCAGGTTTAGACTAGGATCGTATTATTATCGTCGTTCTACCAGGAGGAAATTAGTCTACATATACGAAATATTAATCGTGTATGTGTTCAGGGAAATGTTTATCCCGTGGATGCGATTTTAATCATACTTGCTTGTACATGGTGCTAGAGCGTGTCATTTACCGTGAGAGATGTTGTCAACGTATTCATACGTTTGGATGGATGATTATATGTTGATTATGTGTGACCGTTGGATGACTTGGCGTGGTTTGTATGTCGAGTCTCAATCTTATCAAGTATATGCCGCTACCGGTGAGATGCAAGCCCTAGTGAGTATATAGTTGCTTAAGGGTGTCTTCCCCAAGTCTATCTATAATATGATGGTTACGGTTTTGGTGAGTATATAGTTGCCTAAGGGTGTCTTCCCCAAGTCTATCTATAATATGATGGTTACGGTTTTGTATTTCATATGCCTATATCTTAAATATTGAATTGCCTATTTATCCTTCTCGTAATTCACATGTATATTCATATATGTATGCTTGTACTTATGTATTTCCGTTTAAGTATGTTATTTGTGATATGGCTGGGGGAACCCGGAGTTACTCTCCACTGACTGTGGCGTTCATGTTTTCATGGATGAACAGGTTGCTTGATTGGATGGTTTTTGCTAGTTGTTTTTGGGTTCGGGTGTGAGCTAGCGGGCGTTGGCCTTGACGATTCACCCGTAGACGTTTCTTAGCTAGTTTGCTAATAACTTTATGTTTGATCACGTTTTGAGAGACTACGTCTCTTTGTAGTATATTCTACTTTAGTTTGTATTTATTTGACATTTCTCGTAGTTTTATTTTGGCATGTAAAAGGTTTATACCGTATTCTCCGCTATATAAATCGCATGCTTGTTATGTTTTATTTCCGCTATCGCGAGGGTTGTCACATGAGACAATGGCTTGGTTAAAGGATCAGCAATATTTTGCTCTGTCCCAACTTTACAAACTGTTTATTCCTTCATTTCAATTAAATCCCAAATTACATGAAATTTCCTAAGTACATGTCTAGACTTATTACAAGACTTGGGCTCTTTTGCTTGAAAAATTGCCCTACTTTTATCACAATAAATAGTGATAGGATCTTCGGCCGCAGCCCGCATGTACTACTTTTAGTCCCTCCAAAAATTGCCGAATCCAAACAGCTTCTTTTACAGCTTCAGACGCTGCAATATACTCAGCTTCGTTGTAGAATCAGTAGTCACAGACTCCTTAAAACTTCTCCAGCAAACTGCTCCTCCATTTATCAGAAATAAAAAACCAGCCTGAGATTTCAAATCATTCCTATTTGTTTGGAAACCAGCATCCGTGTAACCTTTTATACTTAATCTTGTATCTCCTCCAAACACCAAGAACGAATCCTTAGTTCTTCTTAAGTATTTAAGAATATTCTTGACGGCTATCCAATGACTTTCACCTGGATTATTCTGATAACGACTCGTCATACTCAAAGCATACGAGACATCAGGACGGGTGCACATCATATCATACATGATCGATTTGACAGCGGAAGCATAAGGAATCAATTTCAGGTGTTCAATATCCTTAGGCTCAGCAGGATACTGTGACTTACTCAAAGTTATCCCACTGCCTATTGGTAGAAAACCTGTAACACCCGTAAATGTACCCTATTTTATTTAAATAATATTATATTATTATTAATTAGCGTAATTTTAGATTTAGATTAGAACTTAGTTTCCCGTGTCTAATTTAGCAAATCCGAGTCCGTATTCGGACTCTACTTGGAATGCCGTGTGGGTTACACCTTGGGCCACATTTTGGGCCTTTTTCCCTCATTCCCCACTCACCCTATATAACCCATATACTACCCATTTTCCACTCACTCTCTTCAACCTCACACAAACCACCAAAACCCTAACCACCATTTTAGAACAACTCAAACTTCACACAACTCACTCATTCCTCACTCAAATCTCTTGATTTTCAGCCTAATCTTCCCCTCTCATCCTCCTCTACCTTGTGTGGTAATAAAGTTACCATCTTTCTCATTTTCAAATTTTCCGTCTTTCTCAAGGGTGAATTGTATTAATCTTTTGTGTCGTTGTGTAGGTGGAGACCTTCAAGACCCCGACAAGGATTATTATCTCGTGGAGGAAGACCTAGAAGACGATTGAAGACGTAAAAAGTTAACGGTGAAGGGTTACTCGATATCAATGCGTGTTTTAATGCTTTAATTGTTGTTTACCCAATGTTTGGTGATGATTATTATGCATTTAATGTGGTTTGATGTTAGTAAATGTTGTTGGAATTGGATGAGTAACCAAGGAATTTGAGTTGGTTGAGGTTGTTGCTGAAATTCGCGTGTTTGTAGTCTCAGCCGGCCGACCGACCGCTGGTCAGCCGACCGGCTGGGAACGTGTCTGAAGTGAAATTGTTACTCGAGAATATTTGGTATTGCGTAGTTCCCAACCGGGCGACCGGCCGCCGGTCAGCCAACCGGCTGGGACACCTCTTGTATATTGTTGGATTTTTGATGGTATGCGAGTCCCAGCCGGCCGGCACTCCCCCTTCCCCAATTTTCTTCTTTTCCCACATTTAGCATGTGTCCCCAGCCAGGTAGCCGGCGGCCGGTCACACCCACCGGCTGGGACACCCCTGTATTTATTGGTTTTGTTTGACACTGCTGTAGTGCCAGCCGGGTAGCCGGCAGCCGGTCCATCTGACCGGATGACACCCCTTGTGATCCTTTCCTATTTCTTTTCCTTATGTTCTCACTTATAATAGTTTGTATAGTTTGATTATCGTATAAATTTACGTAATAGCATTAAATATTCATGTTTAGAATATATGATATCCCACTCGTTTATATCACATGTTTTGTGACGGGTTTTGATATGTTCCCCCTTGAGTTGATTTTACCTTATGCTTTAATTTAAGTGCTATCTATCGAGTGCTATGAACTCTTATTTACCGGTCACACTTTATACCCGTTAGACTTAAATGTCAAAGCGGTGAGGTGTAACCGTGATGCCGTTGAGCATTTGTTTAGTGGGGATATGACGATGTTGTTAGGAGGTGAACGCAATGCGTTGATCGACCCGACCATCAAATGTTGTATCCTTGCGAGATGGTGTCATTGCATGTAGCGTACTAGCTTGACTTTTGACTATATATCTCTTTCCGCCTCTTTCGTGTGGTTTAGCCAAATTTGGGGTACTCGACGTCTTTGTATGATCGAGTCTTGGATGTGGAACGTCATACCACATGTCGAATTGGGAAATGTCTTATCCCGAGAGTCTGGCGAGGTTTAGACTAGGACCGTATTATTACCGTTGTCCTACGGGAGGATTAGAGTCTTGTGTGTGCGAAACGTCTTATTGTATACGATTCCGGGGAACGTCTTACCCCATGAACATGTTTGTCTAGGTCATAAGTATATGAGACGTCTTATCGTATACGGTTCCGGGAAACATCTTATCCCGTGGGCTTCCATTGACTTGTCTTGCTTTTGTACATGATGCTAGTGCGTGCCATTTATTGTGAGAGTTATGTTACCACAATCGTATGTTTGGATGGATGTTTGTATGTTGATAATTGGTGACCGTCAATTGACGTGGCGTGGTTTGTATGTCGAGTCTTTACCTTATCAAATATATGACACTAACGGTGAGATGTAAGCCCTAGTGTGTATATAGTTGCCTAAGGGTGTATTTCCCGAGTCGGTTCATAATCTGATGCTTTCGGTTTGATATTCCATATGCCTATATCATATTAAATTGAAATGTATGTTTGTACTTCACTTGACTCACTTATACATATATATATATATATATATATATATCTGTTTCTACATGTTAATTACCGTTTATGTATGTTTACTTGTGATATGGTTGGGAGAACCTGGAGTTACTCCCCACTGACTGTGGCATTCATGTTTCATGAATGAACAGGTACAGGTCGGTGCTACATGCGGTTGAGACCAGTGTGAGCTAGCGAGCGTCGTTTCACGATGATTACGTATTACCGCTTAGACTCTCCTATTTTTAGAGTTATTGTATATTTTTGGGACCGTTGTCTCCCTTGTAGTGATCTGTCCACCTTTTCGACACTACTAATTTATTCGTTTATGTTGTTTTTCGCCTTTTGATAACCTTTGCGAATAATGATTTAAAAAGTTTTAAAAATTCTCTAATTTCCGTTGTAAGCTACTTGTTTATCTTTATGCTTTCGCGAGGGTTGTCACTAAACCTCTCTTAGAGTTTTTCATATTGAACCGGTCAAGAATTTTATCAATATAAGCTTCTTGACTCAAAGCCAATATCCTTTTAGATCTATATCTATAGATTCGGATACCTAAGATGCGATGAGCTTCTCCCAAATCTTTCATTAAGAAGTGATTTCCTAACCACTCCTTTACAGAAGTGAGCATAGGAATATTATTCCCAATGAGTAGAATATCGTCAACATACAAAAATAAGAAAACAACTTTACTCTCACTAAACTTTATGTACAAACATGGTTCCTCAACACTTAGAGAAAATTCATTCTGCTTGATAACATGATCAAAGCGATGATTCCAACTCTTTGATGCTTGCTTAAGACCATAAATGTATCTCTTAAGCTTGCACACTTTGTTAGGATTTTTAGGATTCACAAAACCTTCAGGCTGTGTCA
Organism: Heliosperma pusillum; assembly: GCA_022085475.1. NCBI lineage: Eukaryota > Viridiplantae > Streptophyta > Magnoliopsida > Caryophyllales > Caryophyllaceae > Heliosperma > Heliosperma pusillum. The sequence goes on along the minus strand of JAIUZE010070735.1, from coordinate 66,713 downwards.
TATATACTTCCTCTTCCAGAAACCCATTCAAGAAGGCGGTCTTGACATCAATTTGCCATATTTCATAATCATGAAATGCAGTAATCGCTAACATAATCCGAACAGATCTCAGCATAGCAACTGGTGCAAACGTTTCACCATAATGTAAACCATGAACCTGAGTGAAACCTCTTGCCACCAATCTAGCTTTGTAGACATCTTTATGTCCATCTATGCCGCTTTGAACTTTTAAAATCCACTTACACTTAAGAGGTCGTACATCTTTAGGTAAGTCGAGCAGGTCCCATACCTGATTATCGTACATAGAATCTATTTCGGATTGCATGGCTTCAAGCTACAACTTAGAATTGGAACCAGTAATAGCTGCTTTGTAGGTTTTAGGTTCGTCACTTTCTAAAAGTAACACTTCATAATCACCATCCTCCTCCATAACTCCTAGATATCTATCAGGTCGCGGATTAACCCTCCCTGACCTCCTAGGTTCAGATGGAACAATAAGTGAGCCAGACGAAGAAGGAACGTCTTCCTGTGTCGTCACCTCAGTTTGTGGCTCTTGAACTTCATCAATTTCAAATTTTCTCCCACTCTGTCTTCTAGAAATAAATTCTTTTTCTAAAACGACAGCCTCACGAGCCAAAAACACTTTGCCCTCGTGACTGTCGTAAAAGTAATAACCACGTGTTTCCTTTGGATAGCCTACAAACATACATTTTTCAGATCTAGGAGCTAGCTTATCGTCAGACTTATTCTTGACATAAGCGTCACAACCCCATATTTTGATATATGACAAGTTCGGGACCTTCCCTTTCCATATCTCATATGGAGTTTATCAGCTGCTTTAGTTGGGCTTTGATTTAGTGAACGTATCGCAGATAATATGGCAAATCCCCAAAATGAGTTCGGTAACTCAGTCTGACTCATCATCGAATGAACCATATCTAATAAAGTTCGATTCCTTATCTCAGCCACACTATTTAATTGTGGTGTGCCAAGAGGAGTTAACTGAGATAGAATACCAAAGTATTTTAGGTGATCAATGTAATCATTGCTCAAATATTCACCACCACGATCTGATCGTAATGTTTTGATCCTTTTATCTAATTGGTTTTCTACTTCATTATGAAACTCTTTGAACTTTTCAAAACCTTCACTTTTATACTTCATTAAGTAGACAAACCCAAATCTACTTTGGTCGCCAGTAAAAGTAATAAAGTAGTCATAATTTCCTCTTGTAGTGACTGTCATTGGACCACATACATCTGTATGTATGAGACCTAACAACTCACTTGCTCGACTCCCTTTTCCTGAAAAGGGTGAACGAGTCATCTTGCCAAGTAGACAAGATTTGCATGTACCAAATGATTCATAATTAAATGGTTTAATAATACCAGTCGTTACTAGTCTTTTAATGCGTCTCTCGTTTATGTGTCCTATACGACAATGCCATAGATAAGATTGATCGGAATCACCTATTTTGAGTCTTTTATTTTCTATATGACAAACATCGTCGGAAGTGTCTAGAATATAAATACCATTAATTGAAATAGCTTGTCCATAGACAACATCATTAAGTGAAAAAACACAACTTTTGTCTTTAATTACAAAATAAAAACCTTCTGTGTGTAACACAGATACAAATATAATATTCCTAGACAGAGTTGGTACATAATAACAATTATTTAAACACAACTGTATTCCGGAAGCTAGACTAATTATATATGTTCCTACGGAGACGGCAACTACTTTAGATTCGTTTCCCATCCGCAGATCCATATCACCCTTGCCTAACTTCTTTACGCTTCTTTGACCCTGTAAATGATTACATAAGTGAGAACCATAACCAGTATCTAATATCCAATTTGTAGTTGTAGCATTATTGATGTCTATCATAAAAGATTCAGATGAGAAATTACATGTGGGAGTCACATGTCCAGCCTTGATGTTATCCAGATACTTGGGGTAATTACGTTTCCATTGACCCATGTTATTACAACAATTACATCTATACTTGGCAGGATTACCCTTCTTAGTTTTGGGTTTGGAAGAGCTAGGCACAATAGCCTTTCCCTTACCCTCCACCTTAGGGGGTTTCTTGCCAACACTTCTCTTAAACTTCTTCTTGCTCATTACATTAACGACAAGAATATTGTTCTTTTTGCTCATTACATTTATATTTTGGTCTTATAATCAAATGCATGCAAACAAAAATGCATAATATAAAAGAAAATAAGAAACAATTCCTTACATTGTTATAAAGGAAATAAAACAACAACAAATTTGTTGTTTTATGAAAAATCTACTTGCTTAGGATGATCCTGCAACCTTTGTGAGCTTCCAACTATAAAACCTCCTTAAGGAAGCACCCAAGATTAGCCCAAAAACTTACTAATTATAAACTAGATAATTTAGTAAGCTAAGTAACCTTGTTTATTATGTAATATTATTACTTTATTAATATTAGTAAATGTATATTATTTTTATGTGATTTTATTTGATGAAGAATTTGATCAACTATTTGATCAAATATGAAAAAGAAGATGAATAAATATTCTTCTTTTTGCTTCTTTGATGGAACCAACCAAGGAGAGCAAATTTTAGTGTTGTTGTGTTCAAAAATTCAACCACTATTATGTGTGTATAGGTGGGTATATATAGATAATAATATGGTGGAATATTATGTCATCCATGACATAATACAGCGGAAAATGGCCTAATTATAACATGGACCATCCATGCATTATTTTGGTTGATTTCTAAGTATTAGGGTCCATTTTTGACTTTTGATATTTGTTCCACAAATATTTATAAGAATAATTTTTAATTATCTATTATAATTAAATGTTAATTGGATTATTTAACAATTATATAATACAAGTAACTAATTATTGTACACTTAACTTTTAAGTAATATTTGACCATTATATCAATGTATAATGGGTTATGGAATACCCATTTAGCTAATATTACAACTCTTTGTAATATTTATTAGCTAATTACCACTACCTCGCAATATATTATAATAATTTAGTTAATTAACTATTAATTTCTATTTCCGTCTATTAGTCAATTATCATATAGTTGAATAATAAAATTCTTTGGCCCGAGTTCATAACTCGTCATCAAAATAAATTCACTTTGACTATTTAGAAGTCAATTTATACAAGGTTATAATTATATCATATATAACTTAATTTTTCTATTTGGGCATCATCCTATAGGTGTGACCGAAAAGGATCATTCAATCACCGCCGTCTTACGTCAGTATCATCAAACTCTAGTCAGCCGAGCGTTACCAATTTACGTTGATCAACTGACAAATAATAAAATATTATATCCCTGATATTCCTTTTCGAGATTTATTATGTAGACGCATTATTGAGGAGGACACTCACTCCAACAATAGTGACATTAGCGGTTTTGCTTTTAAAGTTTTAGAAATCTCGTATTTTTTCGCTGCAAATCTATGTGTTAATTACTTTACTGCGAAATCGCGGGGTGTCACACTAATACTTGCAGGAGCAACAAATGTACCTCAAGGGAGACGACATCTACATGGAAAACAATCGCAAGTATGAAGCCGTAAGTGCTCAGTTACCAACCAACTTCAACATGACTGATATCACAAAACTCAAGGGGGATGAAAACCCTTTGAACCACATCCGTGCTTTCCAGGATTATATGTCTATCAAAGGCATCAAACCAAAAATGTTCTTAAGGATCTTTCCTTCGTCTCTCGACACCATTCCCATGCAGTGGTTCTTTTCTCCAGAACACAAGAAAATTCTAACCTGGGGGAGGAAGACTAGCATACAACTTGTCGAGTGTCCAGATGAAGCTACTCTTGTGGAAACATTCGTGAACAACTTGAGACCTGTTTATGCAAACCACTTGAGATATCAGAACAAAAAGTCTTTCAAAGTCTTAGTTGTGCTAGGAACAAGAATTGAAGACGACATCTGAAGCGGCTACTTGTCTTCGCAATATTAATCTTTGTAATAGGACTATCCTAGTTCTTTTCGAGTTTGAAACAAAACTGAATAAATGAGCACATGCACGTTTTGCTAGTCACTTGTTCTATTGTTTACTCTTAACTAGTGGAATAGACTTGAAACACTTTAGGCCGTATCTCTTTAGTGTAGATCACTCGACCTCTTAGAATAAGCTTTAACGAGGGTGTACATTTACCACCTTGTCCATATCTTCTGGTGTGAAAATTCATTGATCACCGTATCTCTAGGTGACCGTTAGGTTTGAAGACCCCATCTTTCTACCCGATTCGTCAGATTCTATATGACTACCAGAAATTGCATCATATTCTAAACATTTTGATACCCCATCGGAGGATCAAAATAATCTTTAGTGCAATCGTGCTTAAACTCTCACAAAAACAAAACACAACCAAAAAAAATCCCAACAATCCCAAATCAAAAGTCTCAAAGATCCCAAAATTCACGAGACAAAGACAAACAAAAATCGAACAAATCCAAACACAAAAATAGTCTAACAACGACTTCCACACAAATACAGTCCCAACAACAGGCTAACAACGACTTACACACAAAAATAGTCCAACATCGAATTCAAGCCAAAGACAGTCCAACGACGACTTTAAACCCCAAAAACAACCCAGCAAAAGTCTCGAGCATTTTCAAAAACGCACGAGACAAAACCAAAAAAATATCTCCAGCTAAAAAGATCCCAAACAAAACAATTCCTGTCAAGTAGTCATCTTTTCACAAATTTCAGACGAATCGACTCACAGTTACACTATCTCCATGACTTTTGGAACGATCCTTTCATTCATCTAGGTGAGCGAGGGAGATAACACAGATCTCCAGTGTCTTCTAGCACCATAGAACCTCCCACTCCATTCCGTCTCTAATCACCCTCGTTTAGCATCTAAGAATTCGACAGATGTACACTAGGTCACGAAATTATTTTGTTTCTATAACATTAGTCTTGCATAATTGGCAGCAGAGCTTGTTATTGTAAAAAGGGGAGAACTCATCCCAATTCTCAAGAACAAACAAAGTAACACGCCTCGCGTAGCCCACGTGCCGCTCGTGCGACATGAAATATAACCAGCCCCTAGCCACTTAAGATTGAACGTCACTATGTCCTTGCATTTTGACACTTGGATATCCCCATGTCATCTAAATCCTCAGCTTCTCACCTTAGCGAGCATGAACATGTGCCAAGACAGCTTAGACAATGATATCGACTTTGTATTTTCTAATCCTCTTCGCTTTTCGAGACATAAGTGGACATTGCAGCCAAATGAGCACAATTATTTAGGGGAGTCGTTTCAGTCCTCTTTCTTTCAAACTTTTTCAAAAAAATACACATTTCTTCTTTTTTACAAAACCACGTTTTTTCAAATCTTTCGTTTTGCGTCAGTTTAGGCCACCAACGTGCAAACATGTAATTTGTGTGATTTCTATGTGATGTGATTTTCAGCAGCATGACGGCAAAACCGTCGTCTACCAAACCTGTTTTGTTTTCAGACTAACCTGCAGGGACAGAAAACACTCAGCAGCAGAAACACTCAAGCCATCAAATACAGCGAAAAGAGGCATGCACATCAAACTGGGGCTCTCGCCCAAGACAGAGTCAAAATCCAAAACCTGGGGGCTCTCGCTCAAAACAAAAACTCAGAAACTGGGCTCTCGCCTAAACCAAAGGCCAAGTCAAAGCAAAGCCTCAATCAAAAGCCTCAAGCCAAAGCCAAAACAAACCCCAAGCAAAAGCCAAAACCAAAGCCTAAGCGAATCCAAATCAGAGTCCAAAATCCAAAACTGGGGGCTTTCGCCCAAGACAAAAGTTCAAAATGTGCAAAAAAAAAATCCAACAGCAAAACAGCCAAAGACAACTAATCCTCCTAAAAAAGCCCGGCTAAAACCTCGAGAGCAACAATCTTAGTATCTCTATCCTCTAGCTCCCTTAACAAACAAGCTATTTCCCCCGGTACTCTGCCAGCTCGCGCTCCAAGATTCTCTACAAAGAAATGTCACATTTCAAATCACTTCTCCTCAAAATATAGCAAAATGAACAAGGAACGAGAGGTTCATACCTGTCGATCCCGCCCACCTACGAGAGTGTCAATGGCCATAACCTCCAGCCGATTTGCCACCCTCCATAACTCTACGTACCAGGACAGAGCCACTTGCATTCAAGTCAAGTACATTTCTATTCAATAGCCAAAATTGCAAAAATGTACTCCAGCACCTCGAGGTAAGTTGGGGGCTCGACGCCTGGCACCTCGATCTCCTACAAAGATCAAATGACTCATCAATTGACGATTATTCGTCACTTCGCAGATTAATTCAAACAATAAGAAACAAGCAAATGATTACCGCAATCAGTAAAAGAAGCTCCTCCAAGGATCACAGCTCATGCCGTGCTTGTTACCTCAACATAGGACTTCCCATTTTCGGACAGACAATCCAGGATCCTATCTTCTATCATCATGATGTTGTTCGCCACAACCAAGCAAGCAATCACAAACGATTTCAGCAACGTCAAGCAATCCCCAGCAGTTCCAACACGTCAAGCAATCGCCATCAGTTTCAACACGTCAAGCAATCCCAAGCGGTTTCAACACGTTAAACAATCCTCAAAGATTTCAAAAACGTCAAGCAATCCTCTAACGATTTCAGCAACATCAAGCATCCTCAGCGATTTCAGCTACGTCAAGCAATCCTCAGCGATTTCAGTAACGTCAAACAATCCTGATAAGTGAATATTTGTATGGTTTTAACCCCCACTTTAGCTCGATTTTGTATGTCATTTGTGCTTTGTTAAGCCACTTTTGTGAGCTAATATCGTCTTCTAGACGAATTCCTGTGTTCTAACCTGTTTTGTAGGGAAAGTGACGTTTCTACGCCCTTTTTCTATATTCCCGAGCATTTGCCTAGAACCCGACGATTTGAAGAAGCAAGGTTGACCATGACAAAGGCATTTCAAGAAGGTTCACTAATTCTAAAGAGAGAAGAAGTAAAGACAATGTCGTAGTTGTCGGAAGACAATCAATTAGGCGGAAGAATTCATCGCTTTACATCAAACCCTATCAACAAACCCGATTGAAGAGGTCAAGGGGGATGATGGAAGTCATGTCAAAGCAAAGGAAGATGAAATGTTAGTCAATAACTTCCAGACGACCACTTACCCGATTGGGTAAGTGTGTACCCGATCGGGTAAGCATGCTGCTTCGAGAAAAATGCTTCAACTTCCTATTTTTGTCTTATGTGTTCAATGCTCGACCTCTTCTCCACGAAACCCTAATGCTATATATAGATGCTCCAGTCCCTCTTCTCAATACACAACTCATAACAATCTCTTACACAACATCTTCTTTCTTCTTACATTTTCTCTTTAGTTTAGTCTTTCTAGTTTAGATTATTTTCTTTTATCTTTAGTTCTTAGTTTATTTCTGTCCATTTCATATCAAAACTTTAGCTTAGATAAATAAGAATTTCAATCTTTGTAATCTACTTTGTTGGGTTCAAGAGTTGTAATTCAAGGCACGATTATTCTATGCGAGGGATTTCTATTATTGTTATCGCTTTCGTTGTTGATCGCCTAGGTACTTCTAATTTATCCTTTGTTTATTGTCCTTTATTGTTTTCTATTTTGATTGTTATTTTCTATTCATAATATCTTAGATTCATTTTCATGTTGTTATAATGGTAGTTTCATTTCTTAGATTTTCAAATAGCGTCGTTATTATCGCCACATAGAGAGTCTTAAAATGTTGTCAAAAACAAACTAAACTTGTCTATCCTAGTTTTCATTGTTAATATCATCTTAGACATAAAAATTATCATGAGTGAGTAGCCACCTTTCTAGGGTGTAGGGTAGCCATGTTGGATTGATTAAAAGATGATAATTGGATAAAAGAAATTGTGCTTTTAAAACATTGTGTCTATGCATGTTTGGACTTTAACGATAGTTGACGATTCCTGATCAAAATCATTGACTAGTATGGAATTCTTTTCCAAGGTAGACATACGAGAATTAAATAGACAAAGCATGACATGGCGGATTAAGACCTAGTAAATCGCCTAAAAGCCTGCTAGACCATCTGATCTATGATTGTAATGAACACATCATTCTTACGAACTCACAATGAATTATTTGCTTATCCTAAATCCAATTTCATCAATATGTCAACCTACATGTGTGAACCTACTTCCCTAGATGCTTCTCATTATTGTTAATTCATCATTTGCTTTATTGTTTTCATTTTAGTTTGCTTTTATTTTGCTTTTATTTATGTTCTTTATTAATTTAGAATTCAAAACCTCAAAACCCAGAAAATCGTTAGATAAAACTCAATTGTGAGACGATTCACAATCCATAGGAAATACCATCTCCCTGAGGATCGACCCCTACTTCCCTAATTACATTAATTTGTTATTAGCCTAGTCTGGGTAATTTATCTTTGTATTGGGCTTGCGACAGGCCCGATCAAATTTTGGCGCCGTTGCCGGGGAGCACGGTTTAATTTTCCTTTTTCTTGTGATTTTTATCGCAATTAGTTTTATCTAGTCTTTAGGAACCCAAATTGCTTTAGACCTCTCTTGATTTTTCATCTTAGCTTTCCAATCTTATGCCCAGATCTTCTAGATAAGGGACCCCTATTCTTTGAGACCCCGAACTAGAAAGAACTATGCGTAGGAAATTAAAGCTATTCAACGAAATTTCAAAAGCTTCTGATATTTCAAGTTTAAATCGTATTCGTGAGAAATACTCGGATATCTTACCTAATCTTGAAGGAGAAGAAGATCCATTCTCATCTCCATTCCCAAAAACTAATCAACTTTCAATCAACACTCCATCTTCATCTTCACAAAAGAAAATGGTTTGACCTTCCGACCATTCCAAACCCACTGCAGATACACTTCCAAGGGGTATCACTACACCTCAAATCACAGCCCAAAACTTCGAAATCAAACCTGTCTTCATCAATCTAATAGAAAGAAGTCAATTTGGTGGCAATGCCACAGAAGATCCCAACCTTCATATCCAAAACTTCTGTGACTATTGCTCCACAATTAGATAAACTGGAGTATCCCAAGAGCAGATTAGGGAAATGCTCTTTCCCTTCTCTTTAAGAGGAAAGGCAAAACTCTGGATCAATAGTCTTAACCTAGTTGCCTTAGGAATAGCCGAATGGGATGGTCTAGCTCTTGCTTTGTATCAAAAGTACTTCCTACTAGAACGAACCGCACTTTTACGGAGCCAAATTACTAGATTCCGTCAGAGAGGCGACGAAAGCCTTTACGAGGCATGGGAAAGATACAAAGAATTACAAAGAGAATGCCCTCATCACGGCCTTGATTTATGGTTCTTAGCTATCACCTTCTACAACGGTTGTTGTGGCGAATCGCGTCGTATCCTCGACTCCGCTAACAATGGTCGTTTCGATCAAATCAATGTAGAAATAGCTAGTACGACTATCGAGTCAATGGCAATCCACGATTCTCAGTATAGCAACTCGCGTGCTATGCCACCCAAAACCAAGCAGGACGATTCAAGTAAAGTAGCACTCCTAGAAGCCCAATTAGCCCTTCTGCAGCAACAAGTAGAAAGCTCTTCCCAATCCAAGGAACATGTTAACGTCACTAACCACGTAGTGGTATGTGAGACATGTGGGGTTGGAGGGCATAGTTTTCAAGAATGTAGAAGTTCGTTAGAGCAAGTCAATGCCTATCAAGGATATAGGCAAGGCAACGGTTTCTCAAACTTCTATAATGAAAACACAAAAAACCATCCTTTTTTGTCCTACAAAAGCACCAACATTAAAAATCCCCACCATCAAATTCAACAACCATTCACACCACACCAACAGAAGCCTTACAATCCACTTGGTTTTCACAACCAGAGACCTTCAATCCAACCTAACTTCAATCAACCTTACCAATATAAACTTCAACACCAACCACCTAAAATTCAAAGCCAACCTAATGACTCAAGCTTGAGCAAAATTGAATCCATGCTTCTCCAAGTTGTTCAAAAACAAGATTCAATGTTTGCTCAACTTCAAAAGAGTGATCAAGCTCAAGATGCTGCCATCAAGATGCTTAAAACTCAAATGGCCCAATTGGCTACCTCTATTACCCAAAGAAAACAAGGCCAACTCCCACCTCATGGTGAGCAACCAAGGGACACCGCAAATGCTATCACCCTTAAGAGTGGTACCACTTATACAGAACCTCAGCAACCCAAAGAACCAATAGTTGAGCCTACACAAGTAGAGAGCCAAAAAGAAACCCAACCATCCACCGCTAATGAAGCGGAAAACAAACCCGAAAAGAAGGATGAATCTGAAAAGGAACCTATAAAAATTCAAGTTCCATTTCCCCAACGTTTGAGGAGAAATCATAAGGAAACCCAGTTCAGCAAATTCATGGAAGTAGTCAAAAACCTCCAAGTAACGGTTCCCTTCACTGAATTAATCACTCAAATCCCTTCTTACACGAAATTCATGAAGGATATCTTGACAAAGAAGAGGACCTTAGATGATGTTGAAATCATAGCATTCACCGCTGAATGCAGTGCGTTATTGCAAAATAAGTCACCTCCTAAGTTAAAGGATCCTGGTAGTTTCTCTATACCTTGCACTATAGGCACCTACACAATTGATAAAGCTTTATGCGATCTAGGTGATAGTGTAAGCGTCATGCCCTATTCCATCTGCGAAAAATTGAATATGGGAATTATTAAATGCACTAGTATAACTCTGCAAATGGCAGACCGTTCTCTAAAACAACCTATGGGAGTTTTAGAAGATGTGCCTGTCAGAGTAGGGAGGTTTTTCATTCCCGTCGATTTTATTGTATTAGATATGGCTGAAGATTCGCAAATCCCTATCATTTTAGGAAGGCCATTTCTACACACTGCGGGAGCATTAATCGATGTCAAGAATGGAAAATTGACATTAGAAATAGGTGATGATAAAGTCATCTACAACTTAAACAATGCAATGAAGAGCCCTATGATTGAAGAGCCTTGCTGTTTCCTTGACATTGTCGACTCAATTATTGATGAATCTCTGTATCCATAAATAATTGAGGATCCTTTAGAAGCAATCTTATTGTTAGAGGATATCTCTGAGAACGACAATTTTAAGATCAGTGAGCTGGAAAAGGACTTGACTGGAAAAGAGATACCTTCTGAAGAAGTCCAAGAGTTCATAAGCCTAATTGATACTCCTGCCAAGGCAGAAGTACATAAACCTGAACTTAAACCTCTTCCCTCAAATCTAAAATATGCCTTTTTAGATGAGTCTGAATACTGCCCAGTCATAGTGAGTGCTCTCCTAAATGAAAATCAGTTAAAATCACTATTGACTATTTTGAACAAACATAAGAAGGCAATAGGTTATAGACTTGAAGATCTCACAGGCATAAGCCCTGACTTTTGCATGCATAGAATCAACTTAGAATAAGGTCAAAAACCTTGTGTTCAAGGTCAACGCCGTCTTAATCCCAATATGTAAGAAGTAGTTAAAATTGAAGTTATGAAATTACTAGATGCTGGCATAATCTATGCAATCTCTGACTCGAAATGGGTTAGCCCTGTTCAAGTTGTTCCCAAGAAAAGAGGAACAACAGTAGTCAAAAATGAAAAGAATGAGCTCATCCCCACAAGGATTGTGACGGGATGGCGTATGTGCATTGACTACAGGAAGTTGAATCAATCAACTAGAAAAGATCACTATCCTCTGCCCTTCATTGATCAAATGCTAGAGAGGTTAGCTTGCCACAAATATTTCTGCTATCTAGATGGTTACTCAGGATTTTTCCAAATTCCTATCCACCCTGAGGACCAAGAGAAAACCACCTTCACCTGTCCTTATGGTACTTTCGCTTATCGCCGAATGCCATTTGGCTTGTGTAATGCACCTGCCACTTTCCAGCGTTGCATGACTAGTATCTTTTCAGATTTTGTTGAAACTATCATGGAAGTATTTATGGACGACTTTAGCGTCTATGGCATTTCCTTCGATAATTGTTTGACAAATCTGTCCAAAGTACTAAAACGCTGTGAAGAGGTTGACCTTGTTCTCAATTGGGAAAAGTGCCATTTCATGGTAAACGAAGGTGTAGTTTTAGGACACATCATTTCTGAGAGAGGTATTGAAGTGGATCGAGCTAAGATCCAAGTTATTGAACAACTGCCACCACCTGCTAATGTAAAAGGAATCAGGAGTTTCCTTGGCCACGCCGGTTTCTACCGACGGTTTATTAAAGACTTTTCAAAAATAGCCAAACCCCTGACTGAGCTCCTTTTCAAGGATGCACCTTTTAATTTCACAAAGGAATGCCTTGAGGCATTCAACAAAATCAAACGTGCTTTAATCACTGCACCTATAATCCAGTCACCTGATTGAAATCTTTCATTTGAACTTATGTGCGATGCGAGTGATTATGCCGTAGGAGTTGTTTTGGGGCAAAGGAAGGAAAAGTTCCTTCATGCAATTTACTATGCTAGTAAAACCTTAGATCCTGCCCAAATCAACTATGCCACCACTGAAAAAGAACTTCTCGCCATTGTCTATGCCTTAGACAAATTCCGTTCTTACCTTATAGGATCAAAAGTCATTGTTTACACTGACCATGCTGCTTTGAAATATCTGCTTTCAAAGAAAGAGGCAAAACCTCGACTTATCCGATGGATTTTACTCCTTAAAGAGTTTGATCTAGAGATCCGGGATAAGAAAGGAGCAGAAAATGTAGTCGCTGGCCACCTATCAAGGATAAGAGTAAGTGAAATAGGATTACCAAAGCCAATTAATGATTCATTTGCTGATGATTCATTGATGGCAATTGTGGACTCTTCTCCTTGGTATGCTGATATGGCCAATTTTCTTGTCAGTCGCCAGCTACCTTCTGACCTTTCTTATAACCAAAGAAAGAGATTTTTGCATGATGCAAAATTCTTTGTTTGGGATGACCCTTATCTTTTCAAGCAGTGCTCAGATGGTCTTTACAGACGATGTATCCCTCAGTGGGAAGTTAAAGGAGTTTTAGAAGGATGCCACTCATCTGCTTATGGTGTTCATCATGGTCCGTCGAAGACCGTAGCCAAAGTCTTACAATCCGGGTTTTTCTGGCCCTCGATGTTTAAAGATTCAAAAGACTTTGTTATGGCTTGTGACGCTTGTCAACGAATGGGTCAAATATCCAAGAGACATGAAATGCCTCAAAACGGCGTATTAGAAGTCGAAATATTCGATGTCTGGGGTATTGACTATCAAGGACCATTCCCTTCTTCTAACGGAAATCGTTATATTCTAGTCGCTGTCGAGTATGTTTCTAAGTGGGTAGAAGCAATTGCCACTCCCACCAATGATGCTAGAGCTGTGATACAGCTATTTAAGAAGATCTTTTTTCTGCGTTTTGGTGTACCCAGAGCCGTGATTAGTGATCGAGGAACTCATTTTGGAGAAAAGCAGTTAGACACTCTGCTTGCCAAATATGGTGTGTATCACAGACGAGGATTAGCCTATCACCCTCAGACCAGCGGTCAAGTAGAAGTTTCAAACAGAGAGCTCAAAACGATTCTTCAGAAATTAGTCTCAAGATCTAGAACTGATTAGAGTTATAAGCTCGATGACACCTTATGGGCTTATCGCATAGCTTTCAAAACCCCGATTGGAACATCTCCCTATCGATTGGTTTATGGAAAGGCCTGTCATCTTCCTGTCGAGTTAGAGTATAAAGCTTACTGGGCTATCAAAGAACTCAACTTAGACACTAAGCTTAGCGCTGATAGACGACTTTTGCAACTCAATGAGCTAGAGGAATTTCGTTTGCAAGCTTATGAGAATTCTAGGATCTACAAAGAGAAAACGAAGCGTTGGCACGACAAGAGGATAATTAAAAAAGAATTTAATGTCGGTGACCAAGTACTTCTTTTCAACTCCCGTTTGAAAATTTTTCCGGGAAAACTTCGATCACGATGGTCTGGACCATTCACTGTCACATATGTCAGTAAATACGGCTATGTGGAACTAATGACTAGCAATGGTGAGAAATTCAAAGTCAATGGACACAGACTGAAACTCTACTATAGCAATTCTATCATCGGATGCTTAGATATTGTCTATATGGAGCGTCAATCCCCAACCCAATGATTTCATAGAAGAATTCGTCGAGCAGGACGTTAAACAAGCGCTTCTCGGGAGGCAACCCGTGTTTTCCCTTTTTGCATTTTTATTTTTGCTTTTCCCTTTTTCGTTGTTTTGTTAGATTTTCTTTGCAGATGAAAGAGTTTTTGAAGAATCTCTGAAGACCTTCCTTGTCAAGTCCAAAAGACTAGCTTGGGGGAGTCCGCGCTCACTAGTAAGCTTCATTCTTCTTTCATTTTTCCTTTCTTCCCATTAAGCATCTCGTTGCATATTTAGTCTTTGTGCTCACATTGAGGACAATGTGATGTTTAGCTTGGGGGAGGGATTGCATTTTCCCATTTTGCATTTTAGTTAGTTGATCATTTTTAAAATTTTGAATAAAAGAAAGAGAAGATTTTAGAGAGAAATTTTAAAATTTTGAACACAATTGAATGCTTTTCATGCTTTGCTTGCTTGTTTATTATGCTATCATGTTACATTTCCCAAACTTAGAGCTTTCAAAAGATAATGATTCAATATTCATTGAATTGTGCATACATGGGGAAGTCTTGTACACAGTAGGCATGGAATGAATCTATAGATGAGTACGCTTGATCTTGACATTTGGCAAGTTACATATATTGTAAGGTAGAACCTCCTTAGACTGGTACATCTATACCCAGTCTCATTTAGGTGTGTGTAGTTCTCCTTGTGATGTGTGTCATGTCAAAACGCATAAGTATGGTTCTCATTTCATTTCTATAAGCATTGCATTCATGATTCACTATGATTTGAAGCCTTTTTCACTTTGAATTACACCTCAAAATTAGCCCCTTCATACAAATGCTTCACAAAATATATAGTTACAAATAAAAACTACCTACCTTTTGAGCTAGTAGCTAGACTATGGTGTATGGGTGCTCTTGTGAGAAGATTTGTTCTTATTTGCCAAAGTGAATTTGGAGAACGAAAATGTTCAAGAAGTGATGTTATGTTCAGAAAGGAAAAGAAAAAAAAATGAAACAGAAAAACGAAAGAAAAAAAGAAAGAAATAGAAAAAAGAAAAGAAAAAAAGAAATAAAAGAAGAAGTTGTGAGTAGCTCCTCAAAATGTCAATTCAATGATGAGAAGGAGTTTACCCCTGTGTTTCGTCTGTAATAAGCCAATCAGTTCCTTCTGGCTTCGCTATTTGTCTTGTGGGAATTCATCGAAAGTTTGGATTGAGTATTCATTTATCATTGGTCAGTTGCTAGCTCATTCTAACCTTCACATGACCATAACTATTTGTCCACCTTTCACCCATTTCCCAAAGCCTTCTTCATTTATTTTTCGGCTTCTTTTCTATGTGCATTGTGATCTTTGACTTGTGTTTTGAATTGTTTACCATATTAGACTGCGGACACATTTTCATAAGTCGTAGATAGTTGAGTGTCTCAAAAACATTTATGTGACAACCCTCGCGAATGCGGAAATATAAAACAAACAAGCATGTGAATTATATAGCGGAAATATGAAGTTTTAAAAACTTTTATACATGCAAGATTTAAAATACGAGGAATGTCAAAATATTACAAACTAAGTACGGAATACAACAAAGAGACGGAGTCTCTCAAAATGTTAACGAAGAACAAGTATTTAGCAAACTAGCTAAAATCGTCTAGAGGTGTTTTAATCCAAAGACAATGCCCGCTAGCTCACACCCGAACCCAAAATAGTCAAGCAAAAAGCCATCCATGCAAGCAACCTGTTCATTCATGAAAAACATGAACGCCACAATCAGTGGGGAGTAACTCCGGGTTCTCCCAGCCATATCACCTTAAACGTACATATAAGGAAATACAAAAGTAAAATCATGCATATATAGATATACATGTGAGTTACAATAAGAATAGATAGGCAATCCAATATATAACGATAAGAGCATATAGAATACAAATCCGAATCCATCATGTGATACAAAGACTCGGGGAAGACACTCTTAGGCAACCGAATACGCTCACTAGGGCTTGCATCTCACCGTTAGCGGTATAAGTTTGATAAGATTGAGACTCGACAGACAAACCAAGTCAAGTCATGCGATGATCACAGTAAATCCAACATATTATCATCCATTCACGAACCAAGACCTTGACGGTGTCAAGTCATGCAATGACCATGAATACAATCATGAAATCACGCGTTCAAAGACAGCGACACAAAGACGACCTTTCTCACGGTAAATGAAACGCACTAGCATCGTGTACATGGCAAGTATGATTAAAAGGCGTTCACGGATGACATTTCCCTCAACCCATATACGATGACATTTCGTATAGGTAGACTAATTTCCTCTTGGTAGGGCGACGATAATAATACGGTTCCTAGTCTAAACCTGGCCAGATTCTCGGAATAAATCATGTTCCGATTCGACACGCGATGACATTTCGCATCCAAGACTCGGGCTTACAATATATATGCCGAGTACCCCCAAATTCGGTAGATCAATTCACGAAGGAGGCGGAAAACTAGCTCAAGCCTCATAACATGCGGTACGCTACATGCAAATAACACCACCTTGCAAGTATACAACATTTGACGGCCGGGTCGATCAACGCATTGCGTTCAACTCCCAACAACGTCGTCGTATGCCCACTACACATGCAATTAAGCAGTAGGATACCTCTCCGTTCCGAAATTCCAGCCTTACGAACGGGAAGGTAGCCAAGGGAATGAGAGTACAAAGCACAAGACAAAATAGTGCTCAAACCGTATCATTTGTAAAAACCGACTCAAAGTGGGAAAATACCAAAAACCGTCACAAAACATGAGAATAGGGAATCATATAAGTTTAAATATGATAAACATGAGTCAATACATGATACATAAGCATTAGAACAAGTTTGTGAAGCATAATGAATAAAAACATAGATCACCTCTCCAAAACAACGTTGTTTGGAACCCAACGAAAACAAGGGTCCACTTCAAACGGTCATAACTAGAGTTCTAGACATGCAAATGCAGAAATTCCAAATGGAGGTGATATCTTATCTTCTTACGGTTCCAACGGGATGTCACAAGCTCAAAACAAGCAAGTAACGAAGGAGATATGATCATTTTACGAAAAGGGGTCAGTGCAGGAAAAATTCTGTTGGCCGAGAATGACGCAGCCTGCGTCACCCCGACGCAGCCTGCGTCCTACGACGCAGCCTGCATCCCCCAACGCAGCCTGCGTCCTTCACGGGATTCAAGGACGAACAAAAATCGACATGTTATCAACAACAAAAACCTCATTTATCATTACAAATCATCAATTCTCATATCAATTAACAACTAACAACATCCATCAACAACAATACAAGTCATCAGCTTACTAACCATAATCTACATACGGTTTCTATCCTAGAAATCACATAAAACACGTAAATGATATCGAGTAACCCTTCACCGTTACCTTTAAGCGTCTCTACTAATCGTCAAGCTCCTCTTCAATTAGAAAGTAGTCTTTGTCGGGATCTTGGAGGTCACCACCTACATAAAGATCATAAAAGATGAATAAAGCTCATCTTGAGAAAGACGGAAAGTTTGAAAAGCGAGAAAGACGATGATTTTAATATCAATACGGATAGAGGAAGGTTAGGGAAGAAGAATAAGACTAACTTACGTGAATTCTATCAAGTAACGAAGAAGTTACGATGATTCAAAGATCGAAAAATGGATGGAAACAAGGGTTTTGATTTTCTTATGAAGGAAGAAAAGGGGAATTGTGTTTGTGTAGGAAATTAGGTTAAGGAGTATGAGTATAAGTAAGGAAAAAGTCAACCAAAAGTCAAAGACGGTTCCAAAGTCAAGAAAATTCAAACTCGACTCAAAAGTCAAGAAAAGTCGAACTCGACTCAAAAGTCAAGAAAAGTCATACTCGACTCAAAAGTCAAGAAAAGTCATACTCGACTCAAAAGTCAAGAAAAGTCAAACTCGACTCAAAAGTCAAGAAAAGTCAAACTCGACTCAAAAGTCAAGAAAAGTCAAACTCGCCTTAAGACGAGATTTTCATGGAATCTTGCAGAAATTCCAAATACGAACTCGGAAATTCTAAATTCGACTCGAAACATAAAAAACTAATTTAAAACTTAAAATTGCTGAAAAGATTTCGTAAAATATTTCTACTAGAAAAATAGGGTACATTTCCGGGTGTTACAATTTACACATAAAGAAATCACCTTTTACATACATGAGTGTTCGAGTGTACCGTGAGAGTTCATTTGTCAAAAGATCATGCAAGAGCCGAAAATCTATAGTGAAATTCTTTGTGCTACGCCGTTATGTAAATCTCAGCCATGTTTATGTATCATTCTTGCCCATGTTGTTTTTGGGTTATGATTCATTATGTTTTCAAAGTTTTACGTTGAGATTTGTTTCTTGATGGTATAGTAGCCAATGCTTGCAACCCTTGTCCTGATATTGTTGTTATGTTTGCTTGAGGACAAGCAAAGGTTTAGCTTGGGGGAGTTTGATAAGTGAATATTTGTATGATTTTAACCCCCACTTTAGTTCGGTTTTTTATGTCATTTGTGCTTTGTTAAGCCACTTTATGAGCTAATATCGTCTTCTAGACGAATTCCTGTGTTCTAACCTGTTTTATAGGGAGAAAATGACGTTTCTACGCCCTTTTTCTATATTTCCGAGCATTTGCCTAGAACCCGACGATTTGAAGAAGCAAGCTTGACCATGTCAAAGGCATTTCAAGAAGGTTCATTAATTCTAAAGAGAAAAGAAGTAAAGACAATGTCGTAGTTGTCGGAAGAGCAATCAATTAGGCGGAAGAATTCATCGCTTTACATCAAACCCTATCAACAAACCTGATTGAAGAGGTCAAGGGGGATGATGTAAGTCAAGTCAAAGCAAAGGAAGATGGAACGTTAGTCAAAAACTTCCAGATGACCACTTACCCGATCGGGTAAGAGTGTACCCAATCGGGTAAGTATGCTGCTTCGAGAAAAATGCTTCAACTTCCTATTTTTGTCTTATGTGTTCAATGCTCGACCTCTTCTCCACGAAACCCTAATGCTATATATAGATGCTCCAGCCCCTCTTCTCAATACACAACTCATAACAATCTCTTACACAACATCTCCTTTCTTCTTACATTTTCTCTTTAGTTTAGTCTTTCTAGTTTAGATTATTTTCTTTTGTCTTTAGTTCTTAGTTTATTTCTGTCCATTTCATATCAAAATATTAGCTTAGATAAATAAGAATTTCAATCTTTGTAATCTACTGTGTTGGGTTCAAGAGTTGTAATTCAAGGCACGATTATTCTATGCGAGGGATTTCTATTATTGTTATCGCTTTCGTTGTTGATCGTCATCTAGGTACTTCTAATTTATCCTTTGTTTTTTGTCCTTTATTGTTTTCTATTTTGATTGTTATTTTCTATTCATAATATCTTAGATTCATTTTCATGTTGTTATAATCGTAGTTTCATTTCTTAGATTTTCAAATAGCGTCGTTATTATCGCCACATAGAGAGTCTTAAAATGTTGTCAAAAACAAACTAAACATGTCTATCCTAGTTTTCATTGTTAATATCATCTTAGACATAAACATTATCATGAGTGAGTAGCCACCTTTCTAGGGTATAGGGTAGCCTTGTTGGATTGATTAAAAGATGATAATTGGATAAAAGAAATTGTGCTTTTAAAACATTGTGTTTATGCATGTTTGGACTTTAACGATAGTTGGCGATTCCTGATCAAAATCATTGACTAGTATGGAATTTTTTTTCAAGGTAGACATACGAGAATTGAATAGACAAAGCATGACATGGTGGATTAAGACCTAGTAAATCGCCTAAAAGCCTGCTAGACCATCTGATCTATGATTGTAATGAACACATCATTCTTACGAACTCACATTGAATTATTTGCTTATCCTAAATCCAATTTCGTCAATATGTTAACCTACATGTGTGAACCTACTTCCCTAGATGCTTCTCATTATTGTTAATTCATCATTTGCTTTATTGTTTTCATTTTAGTTTGCTCTTATTTTGTTTTTATTTATGTTCTTTATTAATTTAGAATTCAAAACCTCAAAACCCAGAAAATCGTTAGATAAAACTCAATTGTGAGACGATTCACAATCCATAAGAAATACCATCTCCCTGAGGATCGACCCCTACTTCCCTAATTACATTAATTTGTTATTAGCCTAGTCTGGGTAATTTATCTTTGTATTGGGCTTGCGACAGGCCCGATCAAATCCTCAGCGATTTCAAGCAACAACAAGCAACTTTTTCAAGAAATTTCAAGCAACCCCCAACGGAGTTTGGTTATTACAAGTTTGTTGCTTGTATGCCCAAATCCTTTTCAATATATATCTTTCTCCAACGAGAGTTCGCATAAAGACAGACACATGAAGATTCTCACAACATGCCCCTTCAACGGCAGGAAGATTCTCACATACAAAGGCTGGCGAGCTTCATCACGCGCCCACTCAACGACTGGCGAGCCTCATTACGTACACCCTTTCCGCAACGGAATTCTACTTCAACATGTATTTCCCCAGCAAGAGTCCGCCTGAAGACAGACGCAGGAAGATCTTCACAACGCGCCTTTACAACGGCTGGCGAGCCTCACTACGCACCTCTTTCAGCAGCTGGCGAGCTTCACCACGCGCCCTTTCCCCAACGCGAGTTCACCAAAAGACAGGGACATACCGATTCTCATTGGCTGGCGAGCCTCATTTCTACAAAGTTTGTGCGTTTTGTTTTTGAGATTGTTTGTGATACACATTTTAGCCTCAAGTTGATCCTACCCAAATGGCGGACATGGCTTTGTGCTTAAGCTATTTTTTAGCCGCGTCTCTTCTATCCTTAGATTTTATGCCATTCCATTTTAGCTAGATTGCTGTCTTTGATTGATATACAAATGGAATTTGACCTTCTTCATACATGTACAAGCAAAACAACCATTTGAAATAAGGAAATGAACAATTGTGCAATATTGTAATTTTCACATACGCCTCTAAGTAAAGCTAAAAAATATGTTGGGGTTAAATAAAATGTATTTGAGTCTATTTCCAACAAGAATATGAGAAAAATATTGTAATTTTCTTGGTGTTCCTGCAAGGAAAATAAGAAAAATCCACAAAAATCGAAAAACTATCCCTCCATTGAACACTAGCTCCTGCTCGGGTCACTCATTTTCGGTGGTGAGAAGAACCCATGTTATGTATACTCTTGTTGTTCTTACTTTCCCTACTTTCCTTGATTGCGACAAACTCGAACTGAACCGCGGATACCTTACTAACTTTAGAAGCTGATGATATCTGATTCTTTTTAGTAATTTGACAAGCAACTTGCTCTTGAGTCACCTTATCATTCTCAATGACAACGACGAGATGTTGAACTTGCTCCTTATGTAGGGGAGAAGAAATGAGAACTTCTGCTTATCTTGAAATATCGTCCGAGGGTTCCCGTCTGGATGGTTTCAGATATGAGAGGACGGACCCTCATGAAAGACATGGTTCTAGGGTGAAAAAACTCCAAAAAAATTTCTTGCCTTAAATTCTTGTTGCCTTGTGACGAGAGGTTTAATATGTTTTTAGCTTGCTTTTTGTTAGAAAATTAAAGTCTTGTGGGATAAGGTGAGGAAATACTCGAGGTATCACAGCTATCAACAACCGGCAAAAGAGGTTTAGTTTTAAAAACATTGTCGAGATGCATAGTATTATCAGGATAATTGTAAACGCCACCCTGATTACTACCAGCCGCAGTACCAACCACATTATTGATCATCTGCACATTACTACAGGATGCAACATCACACATGTCATTTGCATCATCCAAAAATAGTGGTTCTTACCTTTATTTGAAGAGCCCACTGGGTCAAAAGAATCGGAGAAGCAGCTCTTTTTCCATAAGGATTCACTACCAAGCTGTCAACCACGGTAATAAGCTCATGGTTTGTGACAACCCTCGCGAATGCAGAAATAAAACAAACAAGCATGCATGATTAATTGCGGAAAATAGGAAGTTTTTAAAACTTTTTACATGCCAAACAGTAGGAGGGATGTCAAATGAAACAACATAAGTACAACATCAAAGTGATAAGTACAACCTTGAGGCTAAAGTCCCTCAAACAAAATCTAGTGAGTCTAGAATATAGCTAAAATAAGCGATAAGGTCCAATCGTCTACTAGACGCCCGCTAGCTCACTCATCAACCCCAGAAGAAAGATAACAATCCTGAAAGCAACCTGTTCATTCATAAACATGAATGCTACAGTCAGTGAGAAGTAACTCCATGAAATGCCTACTTATACTTCATGTATACAATCATATCATATGAAGTATAAGTAGGCATTTCATAATGACGTTAAGTAAACATGTGAAAAATTCGTTATATCAGCGTCATACAGTATTAACTCGGGGAAGACTCCCCTTGGCAACCACATATACAGTAAGGGCTTACATCTCACCATTAGCGACATGTGCTTGAGAGGGTTAGGGACTCGTCATACAATTCATTCAAGGCATCCAATCAACCAAGTATACAATTCAATATGTAATTAAACATAAGCAAATACACTCTCACGGTAAATGACACGCACTAGCATCTGCACTATGCAAGTATCACCAAACAAGTTCGCGGGATAGACATTTCCCTTGAACCGTATACGATAAACATTTTGTATACTCAAGACTCTAATCCTCTCGGTAGGACGGCACAATATGAAGCTTCTAGTCTAAACCTGGCCAGACTCTCGGGATAAACCCTCCCGATTTGACATGCGATAAACCCTCGCATCTGATAAGTGAATGTTTGTATGATTTTAATCCCCATTTTAGCTCGGTTTTGTATGTCATTTGTGCTTTTTTAAGCCATTTTATGAGCTAATGTCGTCTTCTAGGCGAATTCCATGTTTGAACCTGTTTTGTAGGGAAAGTGACGTTTCTACGCCTTTTTTCTATATTTCCGAGCATTTGCCTAGAACCCGACGATTTGTGAAGCAAGCTTGACCAAGTCAAAGGCACTCCAAGAAGGTTCACTAATCAAAAAGGAAGAAGAAGTAAAGACGATTTCGCGGTTGTCAAAAGATCGATCAATTAGGCGAAGAAATCAACATTTTACCTCAAACCCTATCATCAAACCCGACTCAAAAAGTCAATGGGGCCAAGACAAATCACGTCAAATGCCAAGGGAAGATCAAACGAAAGTCAAAATGCATATGGGGCTGCAAACCCGATCGGGTTTACCATCAATCCGATCGGGTTCACCAAATTCTACGCATCTTCTCTTCATCTCCCTCTCTTTAATGCAAGGCTTAATGGCTTGTTTAATGGGCATGAATCCGGACGCATTTGGGCAGCCTCTCAACCCTATAAATAGCCTATGCATCACACACAACTAACATGTACAAACACTTCTCTACACACTTTTTAGCGTCTTTAGTTTAGTTTTTTTTCTTTCTTTCTCCATTTTGTAGTTTTTAGTTTTAGATCTAGTTTTCTCTAGTCTAGTTTAGTTCTAAGTTTCCTTCAATTGTAATTGTTCTACTTGTAATTGGAATTCTAGTTTCCGGGTTTGCATTTTCCTATTCAAGTGCCTATTCCATTTCAATCTTTGCTCATCCTTTCCGGTAATCCATATTCTTGTTTTTACATTATAGTTTCATTTTCTTTTAGTATTTCCTTTATCATATTTACCATTCTTAGTTTTATAATCTTAGTTTCCCTTTCATTGTTAATCATGCATAAGTAATCTTTGTTCTAGGGGAAGGGTTAACATGTCTAATTAATTTATAAGTATAAATTGATTGCGGGTAGAATTGTTTTAGTTGTCTCTATTTCTTGATTGATTCTCATGATAAACTTTAATTTAAGGCCTTAATCAATTGTTTATACTTGTCAATTTCCGTCTCAAGGGCGAGAGTCGAGATGAAAATTAAAGGATTGGCAAGAATAGTTTAATGACCTAGCAAGGCTGAAAAGACGTTAGGACCCGTTAAAAAGTCGGTATGAATCCGAAAGGAATATACCATTTAAAGACTTGAACAACTATGATTTTTCTAAACCCGTAATCAACTTTGCTTTTAAATTGATTAGCATGTGAACCCCGATCCCTAGGTCCTTTTCTTTATTATATTGTTATCATTTTTGGTATAACATTTATTAATTAGTGACAAACATTTGCCAATCGTACAAGATAGAGTTCTAACCATAACTATTCACAAGTATCTCCCGTCTCCCCGAGATCGACCCCTTACTTCCCTAATTACATTAATTTGTTGTTAGCCTAGTTTGGGTTATTTATCTTTGACCAGGGTATGCGACAACCCTGATCAAATTTTGGCGCCGTTGCCAGGGAGCACGGTTTTGTTTATTTGTGATTAGTAGAGTTTTACCTTGTCTTTTTCTTCTTTTTTTTCTTTTCTTTTGTCTCGAGGAACACTTGTTCCTTGAGATTTTTCTCACCTTTTCCTTGTAGTATAGTGACTCTTTTCAGGTAATAGGAATATTTTCTTTCAAAGGGATTGCTTTATTTTCTCTCAATGACTATCTATTTCCAACCTCCACAATGCGAGAATGAGCCTTTCCATGAATACCTCGACCGATTTTATAGCTATTATAACCATATTATCTCTCTTGGGTATACCCTTGATGAGACCTATATGAGACATGTCGTGCTTCATGGAATGCTCATTGAGTGTCGTAGCCTGGCTATGCAATTAAGTGGTGGAAGTCTTTATCAGAAGAGAGGAGAGGAACTTTGGATTTTCTTGAACTTTATGTCATCCCAATCTTGGGAAGAAACGCACCGGCGGTTGAGAATCCAAGAGCAACTCAATGAAATCATGGCTCGAGTTCAAATGCTCAAAGGGCAAAAGGAAGAACCAGCGTTTAAAAGAAGTAAGCCAATCAATTTTCCTTATGCTTTTTTAGCCCCCCCATGTGAGTCTAATTTCTCCTATACTTTTTCATGCCCCCCATGTGAGTCTATTTCTCCCCAATCATATGAATTAATAGATGACGATGATGATGGTCTAACCTTTTCTATTGAAAGTCACTCTAGTGTCGTTCCATTTGACAATTTTGAGAGCCCCATTATTGATATTGACCATATGGTAGTTGAGACTTTAGACAAGGATGTTGTTAAGCCCATTTGTGACTCCAATGGAGAGTCGTCGATCGAGTCATCAGATTTCTTTAAAAATCCCTTCGCTAAGGATATTCCAGATTTATTTGAAAATGATACTGGGTTTTGTGAACCTAGCCTTGAAATTAAGTGGGATCAACCACCCATTTTTGATTCCCACTCTTTTGATTCACCCTACCCCCAATTAGAGTCCACTAATGATATTTTGGGAACTAATTGTTTGTTCCATGATCTTAAACATTTCACTCCATCTGTCACTGACGAGTGGAGCAGTTCAGTGGTCATCTATGAAGTTTGTCATGCGCACAATGATAAGATATATCAATTCTTACCTTCAATATTTCATGCCTATATCTTGTCAATTGCGTACATATGTTTTTGTATAGCTTATGCGCAGGTATATGATCGACTTCTAAGGGCATTGACATGCTTTTTAAGGCACAAAGAATGATTTTCATTAATAAAGAGTCTAGCAAGACATTTAAATAAAGCTTCGCGGGAGGCAACCCGTGTTTTATTATATTTTTGTTATGAAATAAATTATTTGTGTTGGACAATTTAATAATGTTAATTTTTAAATAATTCATTTGGTTTTGGTTCTAATAGCTTTGACAATAAGACAATAATTTTATCTAGTATTGTAGTAGCTTGTTTATCACAGGTACTTTGGTGCTTGGGTTGTACTTTGCCCCCGTTTTCAAGCTAGCTTGGGGGAGCTGCTGCACGGTTGTATGTTTTCTTTTCTTTCTTTACCATTTTGTTGAGTCGTCCCCCCTTCCTTTGTTGGTTATGTTGTCCTTCTTTGTGTTTTCTGCGCTTAAACCCGTTTCGCACATTGAGGACAATGTGTTATTCTAGCTTGGGGGAGGGATTTAGTTTGTGTCGTTGTTTATTTAGTCTAGTTGTTTATTGAATTTGAAAAATTTGAAAAATCCAAAAAAATTAAAAAATTAAATTTTTTTAATAAAAGTTGTGTGTTTTGTCCACCCAATTATGTTGTGCATAATGTCATTCCTCAATGCATTTCCCTTATTGTAGCTTTTTAGCCAATGTTTCACGCTTTTGACGGGATTTTGCATACATGGGGATGTCTTGTACACAGTGGGTGAGGGATTGATTTTAGACTTATTAGGCTTGCTCTTGACTTTGGCAAACTACATATACGGTAAGGTAGAGCCTCCAGTGATCGGTACATCTATACCTGATCCCAATTAGGTGTGTGTAGTTTCTCCTTATGATTTGCGTCACATCAAAAACGCACAAGTATGGTTTTCATTCCATTTCTAGTGAGCATTACATTCATGATTTACAAATCATTTGAAGCCATTCACTTTGAATCCATTGCCCAAATTTAGCCCTTTTTCACATTGTTTCACATTTCATTAGCTACATGTAAAAATATTGCCTACCTTGTTAAGTTAGTAGCTATACCGTTTGTGTTTGGGTGCTCATTTGGGATATTGTTCAAGTTATGTCAAAGTGATCTTGATTGGACGGAATTACTGATTGCCGTGTCGAAGAAAAATAAAAAGAAAAAAAAAATGAGAGAAAAAAAAATGAAAAGAAAAAGAAATGAAAAAAAAAATGATGTTGATTATGAAAGAATGAAAAGAAAGAAAGAAGCATGTATTGAAAAGAAAAAAAAAATGGTTTATGAAAAGAAGAAGAAGTTGTGAGTGTTATTTCCATGATCCGAAATTCAAAAAGTTGGGAAATTCACTCTTGTGTTGCCATGAGTATAAGCCAATTTGCTATTTTTTGCTTAGTTTTATTTTCTTGGGAATGGTTCCGAGTTTTGATTGAGCATCCTTGCATAATTGGTATGTTGCTAGCTTGACCTTAGCTCCACATTACCATAATTCATTTGTCCACTTTGTTACCCATCTCCCATAGCCTTCTTCTTGCTTTTGGCTTCTTTCTATGCTTTTCATGATTGTGTTGACTTGTAGTTTTGGAATGTTTACCATATTAGATTGCGGGCGCATTCTCATGAGTCGTAGATAGGAGAGTGCCACCCAAATATAAAATAATATTTCCTTGATTTATATAAAAATTTGAGTGTTGAGTGCACCGTGAGAGTCCATTGTCAAAAGATCATGCAAGAGCCGAAAAAGTCTATTTGATGTTCCTTATGCTGCGCCGTTATGTAAATCTCAACCATGTTTTGCATTTTCCCTATGCCCACGTTGTTTCGGGATGTGTTTCATTGTGCTCTATAAGCTACTTGATGGGATTTGCATTTGGTTGGATTGATTGTTGCTCGTCGCCCTTGTCCTTGTCATGTTTGTTATTGTATGCTTGCTTGAGGACAAGCAAGGGTTTAGCTTGGGGGAGTTTGATAAGTGAATATTTGTATGATTTTAACCCCCAATTTAGCTCGTTTTGTATGTCATTTGTGCTTTGTTAAGCCATTTTATGAGCTAATATCGTCTTCTAGGCAAATTCCTATGTTCGAACCTGTTTTGTAGGGAAAGTGACATTTCTACGCCCTTTTTCTATATTTCCGAGCATTTGCCTAGAACCCGACGATTTTTGAAGCAAGCTTGACCAAGTCAAAGGCACTCCAAGAAGGTTCACTAATCAAAAAGAAAGAAGAAGTAAAGACGATTTCGCGGTTGTCAAAAGATCGATCACTTAGGCGAAGAAATCAACATTTTACCTCAAACCCTATCATCAAACCCGACTCAAAAGGTCAATGGGGATAATGAAAGTCAAGTCAAATGCCAAGGGAAGATCAAACGAAAGTCAAAATGCATATGGGGCTGCAAACCCGATCGGGTTTACCATCAATCCGATCGGGTTCACCAAATTTTACGCATCTTCTCTTCATCTCCCTCTCTTTAATGCAAGGCTTAATGGCTTGCTTAATGGGCATGAATCCGAACGCATTTGGGCAGCCTCTCAACCCTATAAATAGCCTATGCATCACACACAACTAACATGTACAAACACTTCTCTTCACACTTCTCTCTTTAGTTTAGTTTTTTTCTTTCTTTCTCCATTTTGTAGTTTTATTTTTAGATCTAATTTTCTCTAGTCTAGTTTAGTTCTAAGTTTCCTTCAATTGTAATTGTTCTACTTGTAATTGGAATTCTAGTTTCCGGGTTTGCATTTTCCTATTCAAATTCCTATTCCATTTCAATCTTTGCTCATCCTTTCCGGTAATCCTTATTCTTGTTTTTACATTATAGTTTCATTTTCTTTTAGTATTTCCTTTATCATGTTTACCATTCTTAGTTTTATAATCTTAGTTTCCCTTTCATTGTTAATCATGCATAAGTAATCTTTGTTCTAGGGGAAGGGTTAACATGTCTAATTAATTTATAAGTATAAATTGATTCCGGGTAGAATTGTTTTAGTTGTCTCTATTTCTTGTTTGATTCTCATGATAAACTTTGATTTAAGGCCTTAATCAATTGTTTATACTTGTCAATTTCCGTCTCAAGGGCGAGAGTCGAGATGAAAATTAAAGGACTGGCAAGAATAGTTTAATGACCTAGCAAGGCTGAAAAGACGTTAGGACACGTTAAAAAGTCGGTATGAATCCGAAAGGAATATACCATTTAAAGACTTGGACAACTATGATTTTTCTAAACCCGTAATCAACTTTGCTTTTAAATTGATTAGCATGTGAACCCCGATCCCTAGATCCTTTTCTTTATTGTATTGTTATCATTTTTATTATAGCATTTATTAATTAGTGACAAACATTTGCCAATCGTACAAGATAGAGTTCTAACCATAACTATTCACAAGTATCTCCCGTCTCCCCGAGATCGACCCCTTACTTTCCTAATTACATTAATTTGTTGTTAGCCTAGTTTGGGTTATTTATCTTTGATTAGGGTATGCGACAACCCTGTCACCGGCCGACATTTTTGCTCATTTCTGGGCATTTTCTACGCTTTTTTAAACTTATACATTTCTTTTAAAATTTTTTTTTAGGGGGTAGCCCTCCTTACTATCCAGTCATTTTCGCGTATTTTCAGGCACTTTTATTATGCGCCAGTTTGGGTCACCAATATGCTACATGTACATTATGTGATTTCTATGTGAATTTCGGCAGCATGACGGCAGAAACCGTCGCCTACCAAACCTGTTTTTAGACTAACCTGCTGGAACAGAGATCACCCAACAGCAAAGACACTCAAATATATACATCAAACTGGGGGCTCTCGCTCGAGACAAAGTCAAAACCCGAAATGTACAAAAATAATACAAAATGTACAAGTCAACGGCAAAACAAAGGACAACTAATCCTCATCGCCACCCAGCTCGGCTACAGTCGCCTCAAGAGCGGCGCCTCCAACTCCCTCAACAGACGAGCCGTCTCCTCCCGAGACTCTGCCAACTCTCGCTCTAAGTCTCTCTGTGAAGAAGTGCCTCATTTCAATAATTTCATTTTGAAATACAAAAAGAAAAAATAATGATCGAAAGGGAATGAGAGGTTCATACCTTTAGATCCTAGCCACCTGATAGCGCCTCGATAGCCGTAGCCCGCAAGCGGTTGGCCACCCTCCACAATGCCACGTGCTAAGACGGTGCCACCTATATGCAAATAAGGGTCAAATGAAATGCATTCCTATGCAATAAAAATAATGAAGATAGCCAAAGTTAGAGGCTTACCCTCATCACTAGGTGTTGCCACACCTCTAAGCCAGCGTCGGTCACCGCCTCGTTGTGATGCACGAGACCCGCGATCACGTGCCTCGGCGAAGAAAAGGCGCGATTGTGGCGTCGTATTGAATACGTGTTCATGGAGTCGCCACCAAATTTTGTGGGAAGTTGGAACCATTCGAATACTTCATGTCATGTCAAGACACAAAGTAATGACATGAACACTAAAGAACTCGTTACCCTTAGCATTCTATGTCAGAATGACTCTCGTGGATGCCAATGACACGGGTGCTCCGGAGATCTAGAGTAAGGGGTGTGGTTACGTATAAGAGAAGCTCTTTAATCGAACACCTAATCCCCCCCGCCTCGATAGCGGCCTCTACAAATGGTTAAAGAAACTTTGTTGTTATCAATGTGTTGTCAGTTATATGCATGCTATGCATGTTGGAGCTAGTGTCCTCCACAGTTAGTGCAATAACATAAATAAATCTCTGTAGGTTCACAGGGTATACTTTATAATAATCAGTTGATTAACGTTTATCAATAACGGTTGGCTTGCTAGATAAGTTTGACGTTATTGTCATACAGATGGCGGTGATCAACTGGTCCCTAAAAGTCACACCTATAGGATGTGTTTGAGAGATGTGATTATTTGAGAAAATAATCATATTGATGCCCTATTATATGACTAAAAGGTTAGTCAGTGTATTTGACTAAAAGGTTAGTCAATGTGATGATGAGACGATTATTTAATAACGATTAAATAATATAAGCTGAGACGAATTAAAAGTAATTCGTAATTAAATATAAACTGTTGTATTTAATTAGCATATATATAATGTAAGCTTATGCGAATTAAAATGTTAATTCGTAATTGAATATAAAATGTTATATTGAATTAGCAAATTATAATTATACGGATAATTATAATTAACGTATATATTATACGATTGTCATATTAGATGTTGTCAGACCGGTATTAATGTATCGACTACAAAATGTTGTATGGACATATTAATACATGACAACACAAATGACATTTATAATAATAATACACATTATATATTAAAGCGAATTTAACCGAAATAAAGTCCAGATTCACTCTGGAATTTTCGGTCCATTAGTGGTTAATTAGAGGAGAAAATATCTCCCCTAATAACTACATTGGTGCCGTGTGAAAGAGGCAGAAGAGAAGAAATTTTTTTTTTCTTTCAACCCTAAAAAAAATCACTTGTGCCTCTATCTACACACATCACAAAATTAAAAAGTTAACAATAACTTTTTACAAAACATTCTAGCAAATTCAAGGGCATTTCTCATTCTATCTTGGGTGCTACGATTAGGAGATATCATCATTTTGATATTGTTCTTAGGCCATTAAAGCAAGGACTAAAGGTTATTTCTAATCTCTCGCTTATTATGCATTTTCGTTTATGACTATTAATCATATAATCATAATTTCATTATAATCCTGAATGATTTAAAGGGAAGTATACGGATATTTTCCCACAAGTGGTATCAGAGCCATAGGGCTATGAAATTGTTTATATGATTTTCGTAAATTTTGAATTTGTATAATATTTTAATAAAAAAAAAAAAAAATCCTTTCGGCAAAAAATTTTTATGCCGTGTGTTTTTATTTTTTTGGGTGTTCCATTTTGATTCAAATATTGTTATTTTAAAAGGTTGAGATAATAATATATGAATTTGTAGATGTTTTGATTTAATAATGATTGAATTAAAACGTAAATGGAATTTGATATGAATGTTAATGAATATCCTTTTGCTTTATATTTTCGGTATAAAATGATCTAGATATTCATGTTAAAAGGTTAATTTGAATCATCTAGTTTGTATCAATGTTTAATATCGATTAGATATTGTTTGTTTGTACCGATCTAGTTATTATAAGCATGATCGAATTAAAACCATTTAATTTGATTTTTTTTTTTGCTGCCCGTGTACTGTTCATGTATTGTTCACAGTTAAAAAAAAAACTTTTTTTTTGTTTTTTTTTACAGCAGCGGTTTTAAAAAAAAAAAGGGTTCTTTTGGTTTTTTTTTGCATAAACCGTAAGAGAGAAAAAAAAAAATTTGGTACCTGCTACTGTTCATACGTGAACAGTAATTATAAAAAAAAAAATTCGTTTTTTTTTTGCTTATACCAATTTTTGTTTTGTACATTATAAAGATAATGTATGATTGTTTTTGTGAAAAAGTTCACAAAAAATTTTTGATACCATGTTATTTTAAAAAGGTTTAAAATAATGTTGTTGTAATTCATATTGATTATGAATTTCATTGGATTTTGATTGAAATCTCGTGATGAATTACGGAATCGTCACATGATTTAATGGTGGTTTGGATAATTAATCAACATAATTTATGCATTATGTTTTATATGATTAATTTTTACTTGATGCTTTTATTATGTTGAATGTTGTTTGAATGGTTTAATTTTACGCATTTTTGTACAATCAGTTGTAATTTACTAGTGTGACCTTAGTAGATTATGTTTTCGTAATGATGGAAACATAGTCTTGGTTGTATTTTGAGATCTCGTATCTCCCCTTTGTAATTATAATTTTTGGAATCATTTTGAATTAGAATGTAAATAGGTTTACATTTGTATTTTTAAAAATGTATTTTGAGAAGATTCAAGATGGAGATCGGATGGCTCACTCCCGCTATATGGACCAAGATGGAACATCAAGACAAGCTTCTCGGGTCCAAGGGTGGATTCCAACTTGTATTTTGTTCATTTTGGTAGTTAGGCCACACTAGGTGTTTTATTTTGCGTTTTATTTTTTCCATTCTCGTTGCTTTATTCACATGATAAATAATTGCATCATATTCCGCCTAAACCAAACCACCTAAAAATGCATGAAAAATGATTCATACAGTTTGAATATTTTTATCATGGACATACAGATGTCACTCGCTTTTAGGGCCATCACCTTAGTTTAAATCATTCTCGAGTTGCTAGACATTCGTTCACTTAAAATGAATTAAAGTTAAGATGATGGGACCCTCCCCTATAAATAAAATTAAGACTAGTCTTTATAGGGAAAACTACTATGAACCCCTTCTTCGTCGGAAGTCATAATATGACCCCTTCTACGTTGGGTAAGTAGTGAGTGTTGACCTATTTTTATCTCAACATTATAGTACGAGTAATATCTCGTGATTATGATGGACTAAAGATAGAATTTACAGAAATTTATCGACCAGGAATTCTAAAAGTAGAATTAGCCAAGAGGTTGGCTTATCAATTTACAGAAATTGAGTCTTGGGATCATTTATATAATTCTTGAGGGAGGTCAATTGTATAAATGCACGAGTCATCGCATTAAACAGTTTTTCATTAGACTCAAAATTAAAACAATGAATACTTATCATATTTATTTTCTTTTTCACAGTTTTTGAATTCGTTATATACAGATATAACTGCTAATAACAAATGGCTGGCCATACTGATGACCCAATGCCAAGTGCCACGCTCGGACGTGAGTCCTGGCTTAAGATGTTCATGGACACTATGAATCAGTCAACGCGACTGAAGAATAACGGGTCCAACTTTGCGGACTGGGAGGCGGCATTACGGAATGCTGCCATTGCTGACGGTAAGCTCAAGTACTTGACTGAGCCACTACCGCCCAACCCAGGCCCCAATGCAGGAGCCAATGAATCACTTGCTTATAGTGATTTCATGATGGAGGCGGGTGCGATAAAGAACGTACTCATCTTTTCAATGGAATCAAATTTGCAAAGGCGATTCATTGCCCATGGTGCGAATAAGATTTTCACCACGCTCTCTAACGAGTTCTCGAAAGCTCCGAGGATCGTTAGCTATGAGCATACCTGTCGCTTCTTTGAGGCGAAACTCCAGAAGGGCCAAGCGGTTAGCCCACACATTCTTGATATGATTGAGAATGTCGAGAAACTGGAGGCACTTGGTTGCAAAATCGATGAGAAGATCGTCATTGACCGCGTTCTCCATTCACTTCATGATGGTTTTGCCCTTTTCAGGGCAAATTACTATATGAATGATATGAAGAAGAGTCTTCATCAGCTCCACTCACTTCTCGTCCAGACCGAGAGTGATCTGAAATTGAGTGGGAGTCTGAAACAGGACGTTCTCATGATAGCAAACAAGGGCAAAGGTAAGGGCAAGGCTAAGGCCAACCTAGCTGTAGGGAAGCCGAAATTCAAAAAGCCAGGGCAAGGCAAGAGTGGGCCTGGTGAGACTAGCGGTAGCTCACAAGGCAAGACAAAGAGCGATGAAGGTAACGTGGAGTGCCACCATTGCCACAAGCTTGGGCATTGGAGGAGGAACTGCCCCGTGTACCGTGAGGACATAAAAGCAGGCCTCGTCTCTCCTGTTGGTATGTCTTCTTCTTTTATTCATATGATTGAGATTAACCATGCAAGGTTCGGAACTTGGGTATTAGATACTGGTTGTGGTTCTCATCTGTGTAATCATTTGCAGGGCCTAAGAAACATCACAACTCTCGCAAGGGGTGATGTGGACCTGCGAGTGGGGAATGGAGCAAGAGTAGCTGCCGTTTCAGTGGGAACATATGTAATCCAACTCCCGAGTGGATTTGAGTTATTTTTGAATAACTGTTATTATGTACCCAGTTTATCTAAAAACATTATTTCTGTTTCCGTACTCGATAAGGACGGTTTTTCGTTTGTAATAAAGGATAATAGCTGTATTTTCTATTTAAACGAAATGATTTATGGTAAAGCAGTTTCCATGAATGGGATTTATGTTTTAGATCAAACCACAAATATTATGCATGTGAGTAGTAAGAAAGCAAAGGTTGGTGACAAAGATCAAACCTATCTATGGCATTGCCGTATGGGACACATAAATGAAAAACGCGTGAAGAAGCTCATTGACAATGGGACTATCTCCCCATTTGACTATGAATCTTTTGGCACGTGTGAATCATGTCTCATAGGAAAAATGACTCGAATTTCCTTCAAAGGTGTTTAGAATGCGCGTGGTGACCCTATAGGACTCTACATACTGAGTGGTGGACCCTATGTCAATAAACGCTAGGGAGATGGCCTATATAGAAGATTGCTATAAAATCTTATCACTTTTCAAGGACGATTTGAGTAGATATGGTTATGTCTACTTAATGAAGCATAACAGTGAGTCCTTTGACAAGTTCAAGGAATTCCAGAACAAGGTTGAAAACCAGCTGGATAGAAAGATTAAAGCACTACGTTCGGATCGTGGTGGCGAATATCTTTCGAAGGAGTTTGATCGACACCTTAAAGACTATGGTGTAGTACTACAGTTAACTCCACCTGGAACACAACAATTGAATGGTGTGTCCGAACGGAGAAATCGAACATTACTTGATATGGTTCGATCCATGATGAGTCACACGGTTGTACCTGATTCATTGTGGGGTTATGCTCTTTTGTCAGCTGCTCTAATACTTAACCGAAAGCGTCTAAAGGATAGGACCATGCTCCATATGAATTAGGAAGGGACACGGTCCCTTACATAACTTGTCCCTTTATTCGGGTTTGGGGCTGCGAGGCTTATGTCAAGGGGAGACCTGACGATAAGCTCGGCCCACGATCGGTCAAGACATACTTTATTGGTTATCCAAAAGGGATGTTTGGTCATTACTTTTACTCGCCTACCGAACATCGAGTTTTTCTTGCGGCTAGTGCGACGTTCTTAGAGAAAGAATTTCTCGAGAATAGGACAAGTAATGGTAACCTTCATTGTCAGAGATTCAAGAACCAAACAACCGAGCAACAATGAAGGAAAATGGTCCTTCATCATCGGATCGGGTTAAATTCCTTGGAACCTAGGAGGTCGGGCAGGGAGGGCAGACACTTCTATCTCCAGACAGTCCAATTGTATGGTCGAGGAGGAAAATGGTAGAGATGACGTTTTACTCCTAGAGAGTAACGAACCCCTGCTACCTATAAAGGTGCGTGACCTGTTCCCGACCTAGCTAGGGCTTACGCCATGCAATCCGAGATGGACTCTAGTATGGCAGGGACGTATGGGATCGGTTACTTACCTGATAAGGGTTCGGCCTCTTCAGTGGAAAGGCTTATAAACTAAGCCATTCTGTAGTAGAAGGACAACCAGATACCTACAAAGGCACGAGTAGGGCCAAAGGGGGTTTCATCAAGTGCAAGGATTGCATATGATGAAATTCTTGACCCGTGGTTGCTGCGCGTACATGCGGTAATATTAGCGATTTGCCGCTTTTTAGAATATGAAATTTGAGTAGATAGATGTGATGTGGAAAACCGCCTTCTTAAAACGGGTATTTGGAGGAGAGTTGTACAGCGTACAACCCGAAGGTTTCATTGATCCTAAAACCCTTAAGAGGTAAGGTATGCAAGCTTACGCGTTCCATCTATGGACTTAAGCAGGCTTCTCGGAGTTGGAATCATCGTTTCGACCAGGTGATAAAAGAGAATGGATTTACTCGATCGGTCGAGGAACCATGCTTATATATCAAGTCGAGTGGGAGCAAGATTTTCTTCCTAATATTGTATGTCGATGACATACTCTTGATTGGGAATGACATACCTCTCTTAACTTCGGTAAAAGTTTGGTTAAAGAACCATTTCCAGATGAAAGATCTGGGCCAGGCACAAAGAATTTTGGGGATCCGTATCTACAGAGATAGATCACGACGGATGTTATCCCTCAGTCAGGAGTCTCATATAGATAAGATTCTTGAGAGGTTCAGCATGACCAACTCCAAGAAGGGGAACCTTCCAATGATTTCTGGGATGCAGTTGAGTAAAGCTCAGGCACCAAAGACATCGGAAGAGGTTGATCGCATGAGTCGGGTTCCTTATGCATCAGCTATAGGATCAATCATGTATGCCATAATATGCACACGTCCAGACGTGGCATATGCATTGAGTATGACGAGTCGGTATCAAGGCAATCCAGGTGAAACACACTGGATGGCTGTTAAGAATATCCTTAAGTACCTACGGAGGACTAAGGATTGGGTATTGACTTATGGAGGTGACACTGAGCTATGCGCAATCGGTTACGCAGATGCTAGTTTCCAAACGGATCGAGATGACTCAAAATCTCAGTCTGGATTCGTTTTTACTCTTAATGGCGCTGCGGTGAGCTGGAAAAGCTCCAAACAAACTGTTATAGCAGATTCTACGATTGTGTCCGAGTACTATGCTGCTTCAGAGGCTGCGAAGGAAGCTATATGGATGCGTCAGTTCTTATAGGGACTAACTGTAGTTCCTAGTTCGGATGACCCGATCACCATCTATTGATATAATAGTGGTGCCATCTTCCAGGCTAAGGAGCCTAAGTCCAGCAACAAGTCTCGGCATGTACAACGGAAGGCTCACATGATCCGAGATTACGTGGAGCAAAGGGAGATAGTGATAGACAAGATTGCTACGGATGATAACGTCGCAGATTCCTATCATAAACCATTGAGATATGATAAGATGAAGGGCACGGTATTTCCATGGGAATCAAACGTGTTCCTGAGTTGTATTAGTTGTTTTATATGGATTAGACACCTGTATCTTTTTCATAAACCTATCTATGAAATCATCGTTTTGTTTTATATTTTGTTTTTCATGTGGGTTGTACTGACAACATTGAACACCACAAAGTGAACTGAATTACATTATATTTTGTTTTGGTCCGTAATCGCCTACATGAGCTGATAACTCTGGCAATTATTCTGTGAAGTCGATTGATGGTGGGTTCAACGAGCCATAAGTCAAACTGTTGACTGATCGATCACAGATGCGGGTTATAATGATACTGCGCAGGACATTTTGTGACGACGTTATGGAGTCCTAAAGGTTTCAGAACATTAGGTGCCAGGTCGTGGATAGGACATCCATAGTGTTCCTAGAGTCGATTCTTTTGACTATCGACTGTATCTTGAGATAAAGGCAGTTTTTGGGTGACTTTGGTTTCTTTCTCATGGTCGACCGTAACAGGAGGCTAAGTAGATTTTCACTGGGTCATTTCATACTGCGCTTGTATCTGCCAGATTCGAGTTGAAGAAAATATCCAACCTTTATCAGGTTATGGTATTTCTACAGGCCACTCGAGGAGTTGTAACTGAAATGCAGGCCATGGCTCGAATACAAGATCGTATCAGTTAAGTACTCTAGAGAGGAAAACCACTCCTTGATATGAGCACGTGCTAAAACTCACGACCTTTGTGAATACCAGAATTTGCAAAACATTGGTTTACATTGAGGGGGGAATTTATATTATGCGATATGAGAATCAGTTATCGCACATACACTTGTACGGAAAAGTGGGAGATTGTTGGAGTTAGTGTCCTCCACAGTTAGTGCAATAACATAAATAAATATCTGTAGGTTCACAGGGTATACTTTGTATAATAATCAGTTGATTAACGTTTATCAATAACGGTTGGCTCGCTAGAAGTTTGACGTTATTGTCATGTTATTATGGCGGTGATCAACTGGTCCCTATAAGTCACACCTATAGGATGTGTCTGAGAGATGTGATTATATGAATAATATAGTCATATTGATGCCTTATACGACTAAAAGGTTCGTCGATGTATTTGACTAAAAGGTTAGTCAAAAATGATGATGATAGACGGATTAAACTGTTAATTCGTAAATTGAATATAAACTGTTATATTTAATTAATGTAAATAATGTTAGCTTAAACGAACTAATCAGTTAATTCGTGATTAAATATAAACCGTTATATTTAATTAAGCAAATGTATTACTCGTAATAATTATTGTAAATATTGTCAGACATGTATTAATAAATCGACTGCAAAAGGTTGAGTGGACTTATTAATAAGATGACGATATTAGTGACGATAATTATAATAATACAATGGATGTTATTTAATAGAGGTGACCGAAAAATATGAAGCAATAAATGGATATATCTATTCGGTCCAAATCGGTTTGGAAAGGATCCAAATGGCAATTTCGTATTTTTAAGAAAACCTAGCTAGAGAATAAAAAGGGAATAAAAAGAAAATACCTAGGGTTTTTTTTGCTATGTGAGTGACGGCACAAACAAAAGGACTAGGGTGATTTTTCTTTTTTTTCCTCTCTAGATCTATCATCAAACCTCACATAAAATTAGCGGTAATTTTGTATAATCGTTCTAGCACGATTAAGGCATATCAAGGAGCATTTTGGGTGCAACTAGTAGGAGATATCATACTTTTGATATTGTTCTTAAGCCAATTTGCAAGGACCAAATGTTGATTTTTATCTCTTATTCATATTGTTATTTTCATATATGACTCGTTATTTCGTATCTTATAATTTTGTTATAATCCTGAAATTTAGAGGTGAAATATACGGATATTTTCCCACAGCTACACCCCAAATCACAGCCAGAAATTTTGAAATAAAACCTGTCTTTATTAGTCTCATAGAAAGAAGTCAATTTAGTGGCAATGACACAGATGATCCCAACCTTCACATTCAAAACTTCTGTGACTATTGCTCCACTATTAGACAAACTGAAGTCACCCAAGGGCAGATTAGAGAGATGATCTTCTCATTCTCTTTGAGGGGTAAGGCAAAGTTGTGGATACATAGCCTTGATAAGGTTACATTAGGGATCACCGATTGGGATAGTTTAGCTCTTGCCTTCTACCAAAAGTACTTTCCTCCAGAAAAGACCGCTTTGTTGAAAAGTCAAATCACTGGTTTCCGACAAGGGGGTGATGAGAGCCTATATGAAGCTTGGGAGAGGTACAAGGACTTGCAAAGGGAGTGTCCTCATCATGGGTTAGACCCATGGTTCCTTGCCATCACATTCTATAATGGGTGTTATATAGAGTCCCGTCGTATCCTGAATTCTGCTAACAATGGAAGATTTGATCAAATTAATGTTGAAATTGCTCACACTACCATTAAGTCCATGGCAATTCACGATTCTCAATATGGAAATTCCCGCTCCATACCATTGAAATCTAAGCAAGAGGATCCCACTTTGGCACTTTTACAAGCTCAAGTAGCCCTTCTCACACAAAAGCTAGAACAATTTCAATCCTCTACATCTCAACAAAGTGACAATGGGGTAAGTAAACTTGAAGCCATGATGCTGCAATTGGCTCAAAGGCAAGACACCATAATAGCTCAATTCCAAGAGAGCGATCAAGCTAAGGATGCCGCCATCAAATTTTTGGAAGCTAAAATTTCCCAATATGCCTCTTCTAATACCCACCAAAAGCAAGGGCAGCTGCCTTCACAATGTTTCCAACCTCACGAAACTGTAAATGCCATTTCCTCGAGAAGTGGTAAGCATTATGATGGGCCTTCCACTGCTATGGATGAGGAGGTGGTAGCAAAAGGGGCTAAGCTTGGAGGAGGTGTCAAGAAGAAGGCTAATGATGAGCCCATGGTTGTTGATGTTGAAGATGAGGTGCCCATGTCAAAGAGGAAAGAGCCCGAGATTCCTATTGAGATCAAAGTCCCATTTCCCCAAAGATTAGCCAAGCACAAGGAGGAGGCAAAGTATGGTAAGTTCCTTGACGTCGTCAAGAATTTAAAGGTAACAGTCCCTTTCATTGAATTGCTTTCCCAAGTTCCTTCTTATTCCAAGTTTATGAAGGAAGTCCTCAAAAAGAAGAGATCCTTCAATGAGATTAAGACCGTAGCTTTCACTGAAGAGTGTAGTGCACTCTTGCAAAATAAGTCTCCACCAAAACTTAAGGACCCTGGTAGTTACTCCATCCCTTGCACTATAGGCACGTATACCATTGATAAGGCCCTTTGCGACCTAGGTGCTAGTGTAAGTGTCATGCCCTTTTCTATGTTTGAAAAACTTAACATGGGTGCTTTGAAATGCACTAATATTACTTTGCAAATGGCGGACCGTTCTCTAAAACAACCTATGGGTGTTTTAGAAGATGTGCCCGGCAAAGTTGGTAAGTTTTTCATTCCCGTTGACTTTCTAGTACTTGACATGGCCGAGGACTCTCAAATCCCAATCATTTTGGGAAGACCCTTTTTGCACACCGCTGGTGCAGTTTTTGATGTCAAGAATGGGAAGTTGACATTAGAGATAGGAGATGACAAGGTGACCTTTAGTAAAAATTCCACCGTTAGGAGTCCCGTGTTAGAAGACTCATGTTATGTGCTTGATGTTGATGACTCTTCTATTGTTTCTTCTATGCCTCGATCCTTACTGACGGATCCGTTGGAGGCACATGTTAGTGTTGATTCTCTTGCAGGTGAGCATACTAAAAGCACTACTGCTAAAAGTGCTAGAAGGGGTTATTCCCGGAAAAGCTTGGCATGGATGGAGAATGTAAAGAACGCTATGATGATGAGCTCGGATGATAGTGAGCTTAGAGATAAAGGATGATCAAAGAAAGAAATGGAGTCTAGCAAGACTTTTAAATTGCGCTTCTCGGGAGGCAACCCATTTTCCTTTTCTTTTCTTTTTGCATTTTTATTTTTGTATTCCCTTTTTCGTTGTTAGGATTTATTTTGCAGATGAAAGAGTTTTTGAAGAAAATCTATAAAGACCTTCCTTGTCAAGTCCAAAAGACTAGCTTGGGGAGTCCGCGATGACTAGTAAGCTTCACTCTTCTTTCATTTTTCCTTTTTCCCCCTTTTCCCCATTAAGCATCTCATTGCATATTTTGTCTTTGTGCTCACATTGAGGACAATGTGATGTTTAGCTTGGGGGAGGGATTGCATTTTCCCATTTTGCATTTTAGTTGATCATTTTTTTAAATTTTTGTATAAGAGAAAATTTTTAAAAAAAAAAAAATTTTGAACATCATTGAATGCTTTTCGTGCTTTGCTTGCTTGTTTACTATGCTTTTATGTTACATTTCCCAATCTTAGAGCTTTCAAAAGCATAATGATTCAACATTTATTGAATTGTGCATGCATGGGGAAGTCTTGTACACAGTAGGCATGGAATGAATCTATAGATGAGTACGCTTGATCTTGACACTTGGCAAGTTACATATATTGTAAGGTAGAACCTCCTTAGGCTGGTACATCTATACCCAGTCTCATCTAGGTGTGTGTAGTTCTCCTTGTGATATGTGTCATGTCAAAACGCATAAGTTATAATTCTCATTTCATTCCTATAAGCATTGCATTCATGATTCACTAAGATTTGAAGCCTTTTTTCACATTGAATTACACCTCAAAATTAGCCCCTTCATACAAATGCTTCACAAAATAATAGCTACATATAAAAACTGCCTACCCTGTTGAGCTAGTAGCTAGACTATGGTGTATAGGTGCTCTTTTGAGAAGATTTTGTTCCTTGATGTCAAAGTGAATTTGGGAGAACGAAAAATGTTCTAGAAGTGATGTTATGTTCAAAAGAAAAAAAAGAAAAGAGAAAAAAAAGAAAAAAGAGAAACGAAAGAAAAAAAGAAAAAAAAAAAGAGGAAGAAATAAAAGAAGAAGTTGTGAGTATCTCCTAAGAAATGTCAAGTCAATATTCAGAAGGAGTTTACCCTTGTGTTTCGTGTGTAATAAGCCAATTTGTTGCTTTTGGCTTCGTTATCCGTCTTCTGGGAAATTGATCGAAATTTTGGATTGAGTATCCATTTATCATTGGTTAGTTGCTAGCTCGTTTAAAACTTCACAGTAACCATAACTGTTTGTCCACCTTTCACCCATTTCCCAAAGCCTTCTTCCTATTCTTCCGGCATCTTTTCTATGTGCATTGTGATCTTTGACTTGTAATTTGAATTGTTTACCATATTAGACTGCGGACACATTTTCATGAGTCGTAGATAGTTGAGTGTCTAAAAAACATTTACATATAAAGAAATCACCTTTTACATACAATGAGTGTTCGAGTGTGCCGTGAGAGTCCACCTGTCAAAAGATCATGCAAGAGCCGAAAATCTATAGTGAAATTCTTTGTGCTACGCCGTTATGTAAATCTCAGCCATGTTTATGTATCATTCTTGCCCACGTTGTTTTTGGGTTATGATTCATTATGTTTCCAAAGCTTTATGTTGAGATTTGTTTCCTGATGGTGTAGTAACCAATGCTCGCAACCCTTGTCCTGATTATACTTGATATGCTTGCTTGAGGACAAGCAAGGGTTTAGCTTGGGGGAGTTTGATAAGTGAATATTTGTATGATTTTAATCCCCAATTTAGCTCAGTTTTGTATGTCATTTGTGCTTTGTTAAGCCATTTTGTGAGCTAATATCGTCTTCTAGGCGAATTCCATGTTTTAACCTGTTTTGTAGGGAAAGTGACGTTTCTACGCCCTTTTTCTATATTTCCGAGCATTTGCCTAGAACCCGACGATTTGAGAAGCGAGCTTGACCAAGTCAAAGGCACTCCAAGAAGGTTCACTAATTCAAAAGAAAGAAGAAGCAAAGACGATTTCGCAGTTGTCAGAGGATCGATCAGTTAGGCGAAGAAATCATCATTTTACATCAAACCCTATCAACAAACCCGACTCAAAAGGTCAATGGGGTCAATGAAAGTCAAGTTATTCACCAAGGGAGATGAAACGAAAGTCAAAGAGTGAAGAACACCACATACCCGATCGGGTAAGTGGTAAACCCGATCGGGTATGTCTCCTGATCCGAGCAAATGCTTCGACTTCCTCCTTTTTGTCCTATGTGATGAATGCATGACCCCTTCCCCACGAAACCTAGCCTATATAAGGAGTGTTTCAGCACACACCTCTACTCACTTCTCTCTTTACATAACCCTAGATTAGTCTTAGAAACCCTAGCCTCCATTTTCCCTTAAAAATCGTCTTTTACATTTCTCCTTTTATGTTTAGATCTCCATCTTCTCTCATGCCTATTTTTCTAGTTTAGAAATAATAAAAATGTCTGGTTCTTAGTTCTTTTATATTATTCAAGTATTGTAATACATGGATCGTCAAAGATATGCAAGGAAATTTCTATTTGGATATTTATATTTTATCATTATCGCTATTTGATCGTCATGTAGGTATTTCTGTTTTATCTTTTGTTTAAGTTCTTTATGTTTTTTATTTGATAATTGTTTTCTTTACATGTTGTCTTAGATTCAATTTAAATATCGTTGTAATCATTTTATTTCATTAGATCGTTGATTTAGAATTGTTATTATCATCTTATAATATCAAAAGTCAATAAAAATGTCTAGCCTAGTTTTAATTGTTAAAATCAATCTAGATCTAAATACTATTATGAGTGAGTAGTCACCTTTCTAGGGTGTAGGGTAGGGTAGCCATGTTAGGTTAATTAAAAGATGAAAATTGGATAAAGAAATTGTGCCTTTAAAACGTTGTGTCTATGCATGTTTGGATTGTAACGATAGTTAACGATTTCTGGCCAAAACCATTGAC
Organism: Heliosperma pusillum; assembly: GCA_022085475.1. NCBI lineage: Eukaryota > Viridiplantae > Streptophyta > Magnoliopsida > Caryophyllales > Caryophyllaceae > Heliosperma > Heliosperma pusillum. Next base: position 22,520 of record JAIUZE010070735.1, on the reverse strand, counting down.
TAAAATGGAATTCTTTTGTAACAACCCGAAATATACCCTATTTTTCTAGGGAAAATATTAACGGACACTTTTCAGCAAACTTAAGTTTTAATTTAGAATTTATTGTTTCGAGTCGAATTTGGAATTTCCGAGTTCGTATTTGGAATTTCTGAGAGATTTCATGAAAATCCCGTTTTAAGTCATCTTTGACTTTTCTTGACTTTTAAGTCGTCGTTGACTTTTCTTGACTTTTTAAGTCGTCATTGACTTTTCTTGACTTTTAAGTCGTCATTTAACTTTTCTTGACTTTTAAGTCATCTTTGACTTTTCTTGATTTTTAAGTCAACTTTGACTTTCTTTGACTTTTCCCGACTCGCCTCGTAATTTTAAAGACCGAAATTATATTTGAAAAATAATAAATTTAATTTATTTTGATTAAGATTTATTTGAATTTATAATAATTTAATATAATTGTTTTGAATTTATTCGGAATTAAAGAATAACTTTTACGGTTTAATCCCGAACATCATTTAACTATTCCCGAGTCATTTTAAATCCCGAAACAAACCCGAAACCCGACTTGGGCATGAGTCACACTCGCCATGTCATCTTTTTCCACTCATATGGGATCTTTTAATTAAAATGATTAAACTAATAATAATATCTAAGATATTTACAACTTTATCGATCCGTCAGTTTAAATTACGCAAATCGATAAATCAGACCCGATTTCTTTGATGAACCACACGGCTCTTCTTCCTCTCTTAAAGCTTGATATTTTCCTTTCTTTTGATTACAATAACATAATATCTTGATATTTGATTTAATTAACTTAATATCTAATTAATTACCGTAATATAATTATTAAACCCGAGTCAATTCCGTAACAACAATTTCAAAACCCGACTCCATATTTCTTCTATATGTACACGGCTCACACTCCATCATTACTCACTAACAACTTTTCATTTTACAATAAATCAAATTAAGATCAAATTAACACTTTCTTTAATCGTTCTTCATCGTTCTTCGTCGTTCTTCGTCGTTCTTGAGCAAAATCGTCATAAAACCTTCATTTCTTATTCAAATCCGTCCTAACTTATATTTCTAGAATCTCCTCTTCGCTCTCCATCTTCAAGTACGGTTTATTTTCAATTCCGACAAAATCGTTTTCAACACTTTAATTATGGAAAATCAAGTTTTAATTCTAATAATGTTTATTCTTGTCATTTCTTATAGGGGAAGATTTTGAAGACGAGTTTGGTGACTCGTATATATTAGAAGAAGATTAGTAGACGGGTTTCTTATTTCTTTAGTTCTTATTTTGGGTGCTACTTGATTTTGTGCTAGCTAAGGTAACAATTCCGAGTTACTCGACGAATTAATGTTACATACTTTAGTTGTTGTTTATGATTTACGGTTTTTAAGTAGTAACATGATAGGTGGTTATGATTATTATGTTGTATGAATTTATGACATGTTTTAGTGTTCTTGATAAATTTGGATGATGTTCATAATCATGATTTTTGTATGGATGGTTGTTTGTTAATTAATACATGTTGGAAATATTTTGGTGTTGGTTGTTGGTAGAACCGTGTATGGGGCTGTTTAGGGGGGGCTGGAAACCGGACCCAAACCAGGCGGTTCAGCCCAGTTCAGGCCGGTCCAGGCCGGTTCAGACCCGGTCTGGATTGGTCCGTGTATGGGTCAATTGCTTTGTGTCGATGTTTGATTGTTTTGTTGTTGTTTTGACGGGTTTTAAATATGTTAAGCATGCGGGAAATATTAAGAAACGGTTCTTAGAAATGATGAACAAAACCGGTCCAAAAATGAACCGTGGGTCCCCTTGGACTTGTGACGGATTTTGAGTATTGTTATTTTATCGTGTTTTGTAATATTTAACAAGTGGGAAATTTTAATAAGTAAAATATTTAATTAAAAGGTTTTCAATATATTATTATTTCTCACATGTTAGAAATTATAATACGTGATTGTAGTTTAATTTTATATCCTTTAAGTCAAGCGGGTTTTCGCATGAATTAATAATTCACATGTTAGAAATTGAATGAAATAGCATGAAATGAATGTGATATTCTTATGTTCAAGCCTCGATGGCTAAGACTCTGTTTCTAGCCGGTTTGACCAAACGGGTTTGGTCAAACTACGATCTAGTCAGCCCCGTTTTGACTGATGACCCGTCGCGGGACTCGGGTCGGGGATTTGTCTTCAGGTAAGGTTTTATTTAATGAATGAATGAATGAGCCTTAGTAGATATGAGGCGATACGATATTTGAATATGATTTATATGCAATTAGTCACATGATAGGAAGTTTTTCCCGTGACTGTTTGATTGTATGGTTGGTGTCGTGTTGACTAAGTACCCATAGAGAATTATGAGTATATGGCGTCTTGACCATTCTAATTCTAAATGAGTATCTTGGACCATGACATGATAGGCCGTACTATCTTTAACGAGCATATGTTACCGCTTGATAGCTTTTGTGTCTCGGCTTGGGGTTTATATCCAAGTCGGGGCATGGCTGCCATTGCTTCCACTTTGGGGAATGGAGCCAGCTTAAGTACTAGCCAACCCTTTGGTGGATCTCCTTAGGGGTACTCATGTGATGAGTCTTGGGTGCGATGTTTTTTCCGCATTTCTCTGGGTCTGCGCAGTCTAGGTTTAGGGTAGAGTTGTATCTTGGCCATGTTATTAGGGTAACCTCTGAGCTAAGATATGTGCTTTGGATCTGGGCCATGTTATTAGGGTAACCGCTGAGCCTAGATGTGTGCTTTGTATTTGGGCCATGTAGTAGGGTGACCGCTGAGCCTAAATATTAAGTATATCCTACCTCGTGGTATAGACTCGAGTTACATAAGTCTTCTATTGACCTGTCCTAAGAACTTATGCCTGTTTGTAGAAGTATTGGTCTTTCATGTTTGATGATTCTATGAATCTTAGAAGGTGAGATGCAAGCCGGCTAAGGTTGATAGAGTTTGGATTACCGGATGTTAACTGATTCACATGATATTATGTTTGATTAGGGTTTCAGTGTATCATGGCCATGTTACGGTAACCTCTGAGCTAGCATACCAGCTTCCCTACCTCGTAGTAAAGTTTATTATCGGTTTCACATGATAGCTTTCATATGCTAGGTTATATGTTAGTTAATTGTTTCATAACATGAAAAGCATATTGTTTATGTTAAGTTTTGTATTTCCCGTATACATTGCTTCTATGTTATTCATGTTTAATTAAACTCGACATTTCGTGGCTGGGAGAACTCGGAGTTACTTCCCACTAACTGTGGCTTCCGTGTTTATATTTAATGCGGTTGGCAGGTTTGTGATGCATACATTGGGTACATTGACGAGCTAGCGAGCGAAGTATTTACCTTGGACCTATATTCGGTTCTTTAGGATTGTATATTATTATACACTCTTTTATTTCCGTATTTATACGGGAGATATGTCTCCCGTTTTGGATTCGTATTTTGTATAATATTATTTCCTTTTTGTTGAACCTTTTTATTTAAGACACCTTCGTTATATATTCTCATCTTTTATTTAGTTAAATTATTTTATTTTATTTCCGCAAATTTGAGGGTGTCACATCTTTTCCTAGGTAGAAATACGTGAATTGAATAGACAAAGCATGACATGGTAGATCAGACCTAGTAAATTGCCTAAAAGCATGCTAGACCATCTGGTCTATGATTGTAATGACACAACATTCTTACGAACTCACAATGAATTATTTGCATTATTCCAAATCCAATTTCATCAATATGTTAACCTACATGTGTGAACCTACTTCCCTAGATTCTTTCTATCATTGTTAAATCATTATCCATTTCATTGCTTTTATTTTGATTTGTTTTTATTTTGTTTATGCTTTTTATTAATTTAGAATCCAAAACCCCAAAACCCAGATACTCGTTAGATAAGATTTAATTGCAAGACATCTCACATCCTATAGGAAACACCATCTCCCTGAGGATCGACCCCTACTTCCCTAATTACATTAATTTGTTGTTAGCCTAGTCTGGGTAATTATCTTTGACCAGGGCTTGCGACAGGCGCGATCATTATGCAAACCACCTGAGATACCAAAAAATAAAGTCTTTCAAATACTTCACTATGCTAGGAACAAGAATTGAGGACGACATCTGAAAGGAGCTATTTATCTTCACTATATTTGTTAATAAATAGAACCATCCTAGTCCTCTTTGAGTTGCCAAAAACATAAAGAACAAAAGAGCACATGTATATTTTATTAGTAACTTGTTCTACTTTTTACCCTTAACTAATATAATAGATTCAAAATACTTTAGATCGTATCTCTTTAGTGTAGATCACTCGACCTCTTAGAATAAGCTTTAAACAAGAGCGTGCATTTACCATCTTTTCCATATCTTGTAGTGTTAAAATTCCTTGATCGTCGTGTCTCTAGGTGACCTCTAGGTTTGGAGACTTCATTTTTCTACCCGATTCGTCAATTCCTATATTTCATATGACTACCAGATAAAGACAAATTGCATACTATGGCAAACAATTCAATAGCTTTGCCATGGGTGCTAGCAATCTAGCTAACCCGAGGGTCTAGTCAAATTTTTAGTACAATCGTGCCTAAACCTATCAAAATCAAACACAGTCCAACTACTTCAAATCAAAAAACAGTCCAACGACTTCCAATCGAAAAAAGTCCAACGACTTCAAATCGAAAAAAGTCCAATGACTTCAAATCAAAAATAGTCCAACGACTTCAAATCAAAAACAGTCCAACGACTTCAAATCAAAAACAGCCCAACAATTTCCCAAAAGTCTCAAACATTTTCAAAAATTCACGAAACAAGAAAACAAGAAAAAAAAAATCCAATCAATCGATACAAATTCAAAGTGTCGAAAATCAAGAAATCTCTCCAATAAAAAATTACAAACAAAACAAAATCCTTCAAATAGTCATCTTGTCACATATTTCAGACGAATCAATTCGCAGTTACCATGTATCCATACCCTTTGGGACGATCCTTTCATTCATTTAGGTGAGTGAGAGAGATACACAGATCTCCACTGTCTTCTAACACCATTAGAACCTTCCACTCCATATTTTTTACCCTTGTTTAACATCTAAGAATTCGATGGATGTACACTATAACTATAAGATCACATAAGTATTTTGTTTCTATAGTATTATTTTTGCGTAATGCGCCGAGCTTGTTTCTGTAAAAGGGCAAAACTCATTCAAATTCTCACGTAAAACGCGCCTCGCGTAACCCACGTGCGGCTCATGCGACACGAAATAAAACCGGCCCCTAGCCAGTTAAAATCAATGTTGCTATGCTCTTGCATTTTGACATTTGGATATCCTCATGTCATCAAATAAACTAAATTCTAAGTTCATTACAAGCTCTTGCTTCAAACGATTATTCTTTTACATTCTCTCGAACTACGCACAGGGTTTGATTTCATTTTTCTATGAATACGTAGGCAATCCTTCACAGGATTCAACACGTCTTTATTTTAAATGTAAATAGAAGAACATCCGCGTTTGCATTTGACATACGATAAGAATAATAAAGGAAAATCCCGTCAGTTTCTTATCTAACTTCAATCCAGGATTTCCTAATCCTTGTCGGGTTCGTTTTTCAAGACGGAAGACGACATGGGCGCCAAATGAGCACACTTATTCATTCATTTTCTTTTAGTGGAATCATTTCACTCCTCTTTCTTTCTTTCTTTCAAACACTTACGCATGTCTGGTCATTTCAAACACTTATACATTCCCTATAAAATTCTTTTTTTCGGGCACTTTTCCATTTTTGCGCCAGTATGACGGCATAAACCGTCGTCTACCAAACCTGTTTTTTAGACTAACCTGCATGAACAAAGAATATATAACAACAGAGGCACTCAAATGAAGCGTGTACATTAAACTGGGGGCTCTCGCCCAAAACAGAGTAAAAAAAAAATCCAAAACTAGGGGCTTTCGCCTGAGACAAAAGTCAAAATCCAAACGAGTCCAAAAATCGAAAAATGGGGGCTTTCGCCTAAGACAAAGTCAAAATATACAAAAATAAGTCATAATGTAGAAGTCAACATCAAAGCAGAGGGCAGCTAATCCTCATCACCACCCAGCATGGCTACGGTCGCCTCGAGAGCAGCAATCTCAGCATCCCTAGCCTCCAGCTTCCTCAACAGACGAGTTGTCTCTTCCCGGGACTCCGCCAACTCTCGCTACGGGTCTCTCTGCGAAAAAATGCCTCATGCCAATCCTTTCAGTTCAAAATACAAGAAGATACAATAAAGTGGGAATGAGAGGTTCATACCTATCGATCCCGACCACCTAAGAGCGCCTCGATGACCGTAGCCCGCAGCCGGTTGGCCATCCTCCACAGCGCTCCGTGCTGAGACGGTGCCACCTATATTCAAATAAGGGTCAAAGCAAATGCATTTCTATGCAACAAAAATGATGAAGATAGCCAAAGTTACAGGATTACTCTCCAACACCTTGAGGTAAGCTGGGGGCTCGACGCCTGCTACCTCGGTCTCAAATCAATTCAAAATTCTTTAATTGACGACCGTTCGTCACTTCTCAAATTAATTCAACAACATACACCTCGAGGTAAGTTGGGGGCTTGACACCTGCCACCACGATCTCCTGCAAATTAATTCAAACAAATCTTCAATCGACGATCGTTCGTCACTTTTCAAATCAAATCAATTCAAATAAAATCTTTAATCGGCGATTGTTCGTCACTTTTTCAAATCAAATCAATTCAAACAAACTCTTCAATTGACGATCGTTCGTCACTTTTCAAACCAATTCAAAAAACTACAAACAACAAGCAATACTTAGGACCCACCTTTCGGACATACAATATGTGGACCCATCTTTTATCATCAGAATGTTGCTCGCCACAACCTAGCAGATTCTCCGGGATGATTCTATTGTGACAGAGTCTTTCATATACCCGCGCCTTGACAGGCTTCAAAACCGTCACATGATGTTATCATCCCAGTTTGGGGCCCACCTTTCGGACATACAATATGTAGGCCCATCTTTTATTACCAGAATGTTGCTCGCCACAACCAAGTAGATCCCCCGGAATGATTTGATCCTGACAGAGTCTTCCGTATACCCACGCTTTGACAGGCTTCAAAACCGTCGCATGATGTTATCATCTGAGCAGGGACCACCTTTCGGACATACAATCCATGGGCCCGTCTTTTATCATCAGGATGTTGCTCGCCATAACCAAGCAGATTCCTCGGAATGATTCAATCCTGACAGAGTCTTCCATATATCAAGTTTCGCAAATTCCTTTCAATATATGTTTCCCCAACGAGAGTTCGCCTAAGGACAGAGACAGGCAGATTCTCACATATGATATCTTCTAAACGGCTGGTGAGCCTCACGGCGCAACCCAATTCAAACGGCTGGCAAGCCTCATAACGCGCCCCACTCGACGGCTGGAGAGCCTCACGACGCAACCCAATTAAACAGCTGGCGAGCCTCATATCGCAACCTCAAATCAAATAAGAAGATGCCTAAGGTATGACTCCTTCTTATGGCAGGCGAGCTTTTATACGTTGTCTAACGCACTTTAAACGACCCTTACCGATGGTCGACAGACATTAAAATGTTCCCGACGACAAGTCCTTGGTTCAGATCCCTTGAACCGCCTCGCGTCTCCAAAGTCGTCGGGTTGTAATCTTCGATTGACCTGGTGGTTATTCTTTGACTTTTGCCTGGTCCAAGCCTCACTAAAAGTGGGAGCTCTGTAGATCTCGCAGTTCTACACCTTCCGCCAACCACCCAATGATGATTGGGCCGCATGTTTAGTACGCGGAACTATTTATAACAATTCGTAAGTTTATCATCAAGTGATAGCTAAAACACTTGTGTCTACCCCTTGGTCGTTATCTACGCACCGGTACGGTCGTTTTGACAGTCATTAGAGTTCATTTGGAGTGCGGGTCGAAAACCGCTTCATGTTCTAGAAACCGTTTTAAAACTCCGAGTCGGAACGCGCGGGGATATTCCGAATAATTTATTAAATCTTTAAAATCTATCTTTTTGATAAAATATATCTCGTATCTTTTAAAAGGGAAATATAAATCTACCACAATTCTTCTTCCGCAGCCGTTTTCTTTGTTTTCAGAATATTTTCAGATAAGTTTGTGTTGTTCCCAAACTCTTCGTATTTTCGGCTATAAAAGGAGAACTCCGTTCTCACTTTTAACGTACGCGAGTGTTCTGCCCCTTCTATTCTCTCTTTGCATTCTATACCGTGTTTAACGCTATCGACATCTACATGCTTGATCAATTGACCACGTAAGCTCAGATCCTTCTGGGTACCCGTCAAATTTGCATTGACTGGCCAATTTGACCACAACACAATCAATCAATCAATTAATTAATCAATTTAGTCCTTTAACAAGGGCACTTTCTGCATACATTCGAGTCGAGCTATCGCTAAAACGTAACTTATTTAATCTCGTTTCGTCAACATGTAATCCTGAGGGTGTAAATCCCGTCTTTTTGTATTGTATTGTATTGTATTTATTTATTTATTAATTTAAGATTCACGTTAGAAATTGATTCAAAATCGATTTCAAAATCTAAACCCTTTTCATAAAACCTTTCCAGTAGTGAACAGACGTCGAGAAGAAACGCAAAAGCATATGCGCCTCTTCTAGAGGCTGCCTGCTGCTGCTCTTCTTCTTCTTCCTCTGGTTTCTACGTCTTTATTTTCCGTGTCTTATTTCCCCCTTTTCTTTGTGTCTAAACTGTAAATTATATTTAATCATTCATAAATCGTTTTATTCTTGGCTTAGATCCCTAATATATCAATATTAGCGGGTTTTCGTCTTTGAATCAAATTTGGGTTTTAAAGGTTCGATTCTTTCATATCAAGTCTCTAGATTCGTTGTTGATACAAATTTGTAATTAATATGTTAAACCACTTCCATTCGAATCATAGGTTAATAATCAATCATAAATTACCAAAACAACATTAACTGCTTGCAATTCTGACTTCACAGTCAGAACTCAACTCAAGAACAGACGGAACAAGTGATGCGCCACTTCTAGAGGACGCAGCTGTTGCTGCGCCTGTTCTGGGTTGACTTGTGTCCCTAAACTTCTGTTTTCGCTTTGACGTAGCTTTAATTACGTAATTAATTAACTATTAATCATATTATCGTTCCTAATCTGTCTTTTGGTTTTTCAAATCTTTTCCTTTTCTTCACATCTCCGTTTGAGTATATTTCTGACGTAGATCCCGTAATCCTTTGTAATTTTTGTAATCCGTTATAATCTCATTTAGTCATTGTAATTGTATGATTTCTTTGGCTTTCGTATGTAATTCGTTCTAAATCCCATTTTCGATATAATTGAGTGCTAATTACATGTTCACCGACATAGTCTAATTTACATGCTAGGATTCAAATGTTGGATGTTGCATTGCATACATATAATCGATAACATATCAAATACGAACGATTTCCCTAATCATTAGTAGAGGCCGCTATCGAGGCGGGCGGGATTTGGTGTTCGATTAAATAGCTTCCTAATACGTATCCCGACCCCTTACTTCAGATCTCTTTGAACATCCGTGTTCATTGGTATCCATGAGAGTCATTCTAGATATAGAATGCTAAGGGTAATGAGTTATTAGTGTATATGTCATTACTTTGTGTCTTGACATGGCAGAAAGTATTCGAACGGTTCCAATTTTTCATAAAAATTGGTGGCGACTCCACAAATGCGTATTTCTACGCTCGTTCTCGTTCCTTCTGTGGTCCCGCCGTGTACCACACTTATCTAAACTACGCGGGATGAAAATAAAGGAAATACAATGGAAAAGAGGGAGATGTTTATCAATATCCTTGAGGATGCCTTTTGTCTTGTGCAGGGGGACTCGACACCAGCAAGCTGAAAAAGAAACTTTTGGCAATCTGATGAAACCATAAAATGTGTGATGTTCTTGCTCACAGGCCACGCAATAACTTCACGAATAGCAATAGCTTCCGCTTGAATTGACGATTCAGACATACTGGTTTTTAGCAAACCTGTGTGCTTCCCTACCATCGGGGGTGTAGAGAACCCATCCAATCGACGCATGTAGTGAGGTAACCCAACCAGCGTCAACTTTGGCATGATAACTACTACAGTTACTTCCTTCCCCAGTCAGAAAGAAGGGGAACAAATTTTGAATACTTTCTTTAAGGAAATTATTTTGCAGATCAATTTAGTCTGTCTGGTCTTCTTTTCTAGCTTTCGAGACCTCCGGCCTGAATAGATGCGCAAACCTCCTTCGCCTAGAACCAAAACAAGAAGTCCAGAGAGCATGAAGAATTTTCAAACATGATTTTGTTACACATACACCATATACTCTAAAAAATGGAGATAAAAGTAATAATTGGAGTAACAAGACGATCATCCAGGTTGCCAAAGTATTTATACCAGTTAAAAATCCAATCACTAAGAGGCATGTATTCAGCATTTTCAGAGCGAATCCCAAGCATGGAAGCGGCCCAAATTCTTTTGACCACCTTAGAGTCCCTAAAGAGATGGCCAAGAGTTTCAATCGATCTAGGAGAGTTGGAAATAGGACACTGGCTCTCCATTAACATGTTTCTCTTTATAAAACTTTCACGAGTTGGAAGAGAATTAGAGATTATCTTTCATAGAAGGATTTTCAAAGCCTGTGGTACAAGTAGATGTCAAAGAGTTTATTTTTTACAGAATTTCTTAGCTATAGGGCATATCTAGACCCCTTTGATAATTTTCCTTATTTAAATGAAGATTAAGAGAACAACCGTAACCACTCTTGACTGTATATATCCCAGAATTTGAGAAAGTCCAGAATATTGAATCATCCTCTAATGAACGACAAATTGGCATTGCACATATTTTTTGAGCCCATTCCTCTTCAAATAAATCATTGTTAAGGTTTTCTTTACAAGTCAGAGACGGTTGAATAAGGTCTTTAACCCTTCAATCCCTCATTCAGACTGGTGGCTGGAACCTAAATTTAACACCCCAGATTTTATAATAATGAGTAATTTACTAAAGTCGCAAATTTTATAAATTCATCTTTTACTTTAATTGGTTAAAATATTTTAAGTCGATAATTTATGATTTCGTGGCTTCAAATTAACGTTAAATAGAATTTAGGTTATTTGAGTGGAAACCCTCGCATTTCAGTCCGTTATGAGTTCATAATCGGATTCTACGCGAAAATCCAAGTGAGTTAGCCCGATATGAAATTGGGGCGTTCTGTTACTTACCTTCTCAAAATAAACTCACTTATTCCTCCTCCTTCCTCCTCAAAATTTCAGCAACATATTCACCTTCATCTTCTTCCTCAAACAACCAAAACCACCTTTAAATCTCCATAACTTCATAAACTTAAGACGAATGCCATTTTTCCGTCTCTCAACGAAACTTGACGATTTCCTCCAACGTTTTATAAAACCCATTTTTCTTGATCTAAACTTAAGACGGACATAACTTCTTCGTTTCTTAACCAAATTTAATTCCGTTTAATGTATCGGAATCCTTTCACCATCATCTTTCTTTCTAACTAATAAAAGATCGAAACTTTTAACCTTCTTTTAAGAACGATTTTCCAGAATTTCGGTCATACATTTTAGTCTTGTTATTTGTCGGAAAAAGATGTGTTTTGAAGATTTTGGGTCAAGGAATTCATGTGGGTCGATAGTTAACTTGGGAGTTGAAGATTTAAAGTGCTAATCAAGGTAACGTAGGCGGGTTACTTGATGTCACATCTTATGTGTTTATGTGTTTAATTATGATAGATTCTCACATGAGATATAAGTTAATTAAGTTATATTAGCATGATTATATGTTTACTACTTAGTTGTATGTTGGAATTTATATCATATGCCATACTTGTGGAAACTCATGTTAATGTTGTGAAATTCATCTTATTATAGGTTAAACTCATGCTTAATATCATTAATGTTGTCCCATGATTCTTTAAATGATGGAATGTAATGATTTGATACTCATATATTGCATTTAATGTGGTTTGGTAATGTTTAATGTTGGCAAAGATGATTGGGTAAAATTGGATTTGAGTTGTTGTTGTTGATTGAGGCATTTTCGTGCACTGTGTGTCCCAGCCGGGTACCCGGCCGCCGCCCCTTGACCGGCTGGGAACACCCTGTATCAAATTGTTGAACTTATTGTTGCGCGTGCTCCAGCCGGCCACCCGGACGCCGCCCCACCGGCTGGGAGTCCCCTCTTCCCTTCCCTTCCTTCGTTTTCACTTTGGCATGCGCGTCCCAGCCGGGTAGCCGGTCGCCGGTCACACCCACCGGCTGGGAGCCTTTGTTTGATGTTATTGTTTCTCGGTGTTGTTGTGGTGCCCAGCCGGGTACCCGGCCGCCGGTCCCCTGACCGACTTGGACCTCCTACATCCCTCTTTGTCCTTTTCTTCCTTAGCTCTTCACATGTAATGATTTGTATGTTTTATTTATCTTGTAAACTTACGTAATAACATGAAATATTCATGCCTTGACTATACGATATCTCACATGGTTTATGACATGTTTAGTCACAGTTTTAGCATTTATCCCCTTGTAAGTCCTTTATGCCTTGAGTAATGGATCGAGTCTTGTAAATTGGATGTTTCGAACTCTCATTTCCCGGTTACACCCCTATACTCGTTAGACTTGAATGTTGAAGCGATGGAGGTGTAACCTTGATGATTTTGTGCATTTGTTAATGGTGATATGACGACGTTGTTGGGAGGCGAACGCAATGCGTTGATCGACCCGACCGTCAAACGTTGTATCCTTGTGAGGTGGTGTCATTGCATGCAGCGTACTTGCTTGTTTATTGTTGACCTTATCTTCGAGCGGGTTTAGCCGGAGGATAATGCTTGTACTCTTTCCGCCTCTTTCGAGCGGGTTTAGCCGAATATGGGGTACTCGCTTCCGTGTGGGTTTAGCAGGTAGAATCGAGTCTTGGATGCGAGGGTTTATCGCATGTTGAATTGAGAGGGTTTATCCCGAGAGTCTGGCCAGGTTTAGACTAGGAATTTCGTTTTGTTGTCGTCATGCGTATACGAGAGGTTTATCGTATACGGTTCAGGGAAACGTTGATCCCGTGGAGTAGTTAGTCTTGTCTTGCAAAGTACAGATGCTAGTGCGTGTCATTTATTGTGAGAGTATGTTTGATAATATGTTAGCTTGTATACTTGAAATACTGGACGTTTATGATTGGTTTGACTGTTGAGTCCCTAACCTTCTCAAACATATGGTCGCTAATGGAGAGATGCAAGCCATTGGTGATCTATATCGTTGCCAAGGGGAGACTTCCCTGAGTCATTGTTACCCGATGATGATACGATTGATGACTCATATGCTTATATATTGTTCTTATGTAATGTTTTCCTTATATCCGACATGATAATTATGTACGCATGATGAAGTATGATTTTATTATTTTCTATGTACGTTTTGATGTGGTATGGCTGGGAGAACCCCGAGTTACTTCCCACTGGCTGTGTCATTCATGTTTCATGAATGAACAGGTTGCAGGTTGGTATTGCATGGGGTTTTGACGAGTGAGTTAGCGAGCGTTGCTTTTACAGCGAATTACTCTTAGCGTTGTAGTTTACATTAGTTTGTTATTTTAATTGTGTTTTTATCACGGGATCGGCGTCACTTGCATTTATTTAAGTAACATTTGTATAAACGATTTGTTAAACTAAGTTTTGGTTTTAGAATATAGTGACATTCGCGGTTTTGCCTTTAAAGTTTTTGGAATCTCGTATATTCCGCTGCAAATCAACGTGTTTAATTTATTGCGAAATCACGGGGTGTCACACCAAATATGGTGACAAAACTGGGCATAAACCCTTCGATCCATTTTGAGGTCAAAATATTCAGGTTCGATTTATAACTAGTTTTCTATCCCAAAAAAAGAACAATACGATTGAGCCCATATGTAATACTCTTACTACCCCATGAGGTGCTTGAACTTTGTTTAATCATATCAACTTCCAATAATGAGGATTACCTGATGACCTTGTTATAAAAGATCTGGCTTATAAGAGATTTTCTTTCCATTAAAACCCTATAGGCTACCTTACCAAGAAGAGCTTTATTCTTACACTAAACATTGCGTATTCCCAAGCCCCCTTCCGATTTCGGCAAGCTTAATAGATTTTTACTGCACCAGTGGATCGTCTTAGTTGATTTATTCCCTTCCCACCAAAATTGTGTCAATAAGATATTTTTCTTATCTAACACAATTACCGATATTTTACTGATAGAACGAAATTAGACAGTGATGAGAGCACGGAATCGATCAATGTGAGCTTTCCCGCTGGAGACAGAAAAATCCCATTCCAAGAAGATATTCTTTTCTTAACCTTATCTATAAGATTATTGAAGATTTTTTTCTTTGAGCTTCCAAAATACGCTTCAATACCTAAATATTTACCAATTCCCTTTCAGGATTTATGTTGAAAATTTTCATACCATCCTGAACTGCTTTCATAGTAGTGCTAAGACTGAACATTAAGCTCGATTTTTTTATTTATAACTTGACAAGAAGCGCTACAGTACTTATCTACAATAACTTTAAGGTTAGTAAAACCATCAAGCTTATCCTTTAGAAACAATATTGAGTCATCTGCGAAGAATAGATGAGTTATAGGCATCCTTCCACGTCCAAAGAAGATACCAGTAATATGACCTAAATCATGTGTGTAACACCCGTAAATGTACCCTAGTTTTATAGTGAAAATATTTTACGGATACATTTCAATGAAATTTAGTTTTACTCGTAAATTTTATTTTCCGAGTCGAATTTAGAATTTCTGAGTTCGTATTTGGAATTTCCGTGAGATTCCATGAGAATCCCGTCTTAAGGCGACTTTGACTTTTATTGACTTTTTCCACTTATATTCCCTCATACTCCCTTAACCTATTTTTCATTCACAAACACAAAACATTACTTCTCCCTTAAGAAAAATCAAACCCTTGCCTCCATCTTTGATCCAATCTTAGAATCATCTTAGCTCACTCGTTTCTTGTTGAAATTCACGTAAGTTCGTCTTATTCTTCCCCTCTTAGCTTCCTCTATCCGTATTGGTAATAAAATTACCGTCTTTCTCGCTTTTTAAATTATCTGTCTTTCTTAAGGTGAATGATATTCATCTTTTATTATCTAATTGTATGTAGGTGGAGACTAGGAAGGTTTAGAAATCGATTAAAGACGCGAAAAGGTAACGGTGAAGGGTTACTCGATATCATTTACGTGTTTTATGTGATTTCTAGGCTAGTAATCGTATGTAGATTATGGTTAGTATGCTTAGGTATTTTATTATTGATGATGGATGTTGTTTGTTGAGAATTGATATGAGAATTGATATGAGAAGTGATGATTTATGATAATAGTTGATGATGGTTGAGTTTAGAGCAAATTGGAGTTGTCTAGACTCAAGTCACGGTCGTGAGACTCAAGTCACGGGCGTGAAATAGTGGCTGATCTTTTACTCTTGCGTAACAGAGTGTTTCACGGGCGTGAAATACAAGTCACGGTCGTGACTTGTGCAGTTTCACTGCACTGACCCTTTTTCGTAAAATGATCATATCTCCTTCGTTACTTGCTTGTTTTGGGCTTGTGACCTATCGTTGGAACCGTAAGAGGATAAGCTATCACCTCAACTTGGAATTTCTGTATTTTCATGTCTAGAACTCTAGTTATGACAGTTTGAAGTGAACCCTTGTTTTAGTTAGTTTCCAAACTTGTTGTTTTGGAGAGGTATCTATGTTTCTTATTTATTATGCTTCTTAAACTTGGTCTAATGCTTATGTATCATGTATTGATTCATGTTTATCATATTTACATTTAAATAATGCCATATTCTCTTGTTTTGTGACGGTTTTTGATATGTCCCACTTTGAGTCGGTTTTTACAAATGATACGGTTTGAGCACTATTTTGTCTTGTGCTTTGTACTCTCATTCCCTTGGCTACCTCCACGTTCGTAAGGCTGGAATGTCGGAATGGGGAGGTATCCTACTGCTTAATTGCATGTGTTAGTGGGCATACGACGACGTTGTTGGGAGTTGAACGCTATGCGTTGATCGACCCGGCCGTCAAATGTTGTGTACTTGCGAGGTGGTGTTATTTGCATGTAGCGTACCGCATGTTATGAGGCTTGAGCTCGTTTTCCGCCTCTTTCGTGAATTGATCTACCGAAATGTGGGTACTCGGTCATTGTAAGACCGAGTCTTGGATGCGAAACGTCATCGCATGTCGAATCGGAAATGTGATTCCGAGAATCTGGCCAGGTTTAGATTAGGAGCCGTTTAATTATCGTTCCTACCAGGAGGAAATTAGTCTACATATACGAAATGTGATCGTGTATGCGTTCAGGGAAATGTGATCTCGTGGATGCCTTTTAATCATACTTGCCATGTAGCGGTGCTAGTGCGTTTCATTTTACCGTGAGAGATGTCGTTTTGAGTCGTCGTTCTGGATGCGTGATTTCATGATTTTATCATGGTCATTGCATGCTTGGGTATCGTCAATGTATTGGTACGTTTGAATGGATGATAATATGATGGATTTATTGTGGTCATTGCATGACTTGGCATGGTTTGTTTGTCGAGTCTCAATCTTATCAAACTTATACCGCTAACGGTGAGATGCAAGCCCTAGTGAGCGTATTCGGTTGCCTAAGAGTGTCTTCCCCGAGTCTTTGCATAACATGATGGATTCGGACTTGTAACTCTTATGTTCTTATCATTATATATTGAATTGCCTATCTATCCTTATCGTATCTCACATGTATATCTATATGTATGCATGCTTTACTTTTGTATTTCATTCTATGTACGTTTAATGTGATATGGCTGGGAGAACCCGGAGTTACTCCCCACTGACTGTGGCGTTCATGTTTTTCATGGATGAACAGGTTGCTTGCATGGATGGCTTTTTGCTTGACATTTTGGGTTCGGGTGTGAGCTAGCGGGCGTTGTCCCTGGATTAAAACACCTCTAGACGATTTTAGCTTGTTTGCTAAACACTTTTACTTGTTAACATTTTGGAGAGACTTCGTCTCTTGATGTAGTATAATTCGTACTTTAGTTTGTAATTTTTGACACTCCTCGTATTCTTTCCTTGCATGTATAAAAGTTTTTAAAACTTCATATTTCCGCTATATAATTCACCTGCTTGTTTGTTTTATATTTCCGCATTCGCGAAAGTTGTCACAGTTGGTATCAGAGCTTTATCGTTCCCGACGCACACACGTGAACCGTAAACTTAAATTACTTGACCTTGAAATAATCAATGAGAGATGGGTAGACTTAAGGAACTAAGGTGGTAGTCTTTGGTGTACTTGATGTTTGTTAGGTTCTAACTTGTTTGTTGATTGTGTTGAGTGATGTTATGTTTGTTTGTATCTACCGTCTTAAGGTGGATCATTGTGTTACCTAGAAGAAGTATCCTCTACCGAAGATTTGAAGATTGACAAGCCTAATTGAAGTGTATTTCTTCCTCATCGATGTTTTCTCTCGTCCTTAATGTATCATGCTCTCTTCCATCTATCTAAATGCTTCTTCATCATCTAACTTCTTTTTCCCTTGGAAATTACTTTTTTTACCTTCCTCCTCTTTATCAATTTGTACCATCAACTTCCTTATGTGACCTTTTGTGGACACCATACCCTTTTGTTTGTGGCATATTGTACTTGGTTGGAAGAATTTTAGACTTTGTGGAATATTAGTGTTTGTTAGAATGAATTTGTGATTTGAGGAAAATGGTATAGATATAATTTCACCCTATAGTGGTGAGAGTTGGTATCCTTGAGGAAAGTGTGGTAAGGTATGTTTAATGATTTTAATGTATAAATGCTTGCCATGACTTGTGTGTAAATAGTTCATGATATTCGATGGTGTAAGGTCGAATGGGTTGGCAATGACTTCTGAACTCATTAGTAATTTAGTCTATTGGACTTAGAAGTTTAGTATTGTTTTGAAGACTATGCTTATGATATGTCTAATTGGTGTAAATAAGAAGTTTTGAATGATATCATGAGGTGCGAAATACTTTTGAGGTTAAGTGACCTCTTGTGGTTTCCTATTGTGTGTTTGTGAGTATAGGCTTGGTGGAAAAGCATTTGGCTATAGTTCTTGGATTTAAAGATATGATCTTATCTTATGGTATCGAAGACTCGTTTGAAGTAGTAAGGTTTCGGTAAGTTGAACCATATTACTTGAGGATTATAGATATGAGCGATATTTGATGATGTGAGCTATGATGGAAATACCTTGGGACGTTAATGATGATGTTTGACTTGAGGTTGTACTTTGTTAATAATGAACTCGTGGGCTATATGATGTTGATAATGACGTTTTGTTCGGTGTTCTACCTTGTGGCCGTAGGAGTTGAAAAGAGATTAGTATGGAGAATTCCTTATTGGTTCTTCGTTTTTGAAACCTTTGGGAATGTGTCAAATTATGGAGCTGAGAGAATGTTATTATGCTTGAGTTGCAATTCCGCAATTGGGAATCTGTGTTATATGAAAGGGCGGATGAATTGGGTTGTAATCGATTTGTTAAATCTAGGTGTACCTTACTTTGATGATTGTGATACGATGGTCCCTTGTAAGAGACCTTTGTTATTGAGATGATTTGCTTTGCTATCGCCCTGAGTTTGAAAAGGGAATTTTGTGGATTAAACCTTAAACCTTTTTCTCGTGCCATTATCTCTTTCCATTTCCTTTCATGCAAGTTCCTACTAAGCCCGATTCCTAGGAAATTATTTTCTCTTATCTTTTCCTTTGCTTGGCTATCTTCATAGCTATATCTATCCAATATCTAGCTTTTGGCTCCCTGCCTCTAGCGTTCCTCTAATTTTCGTCCGATCTTATCGCGTTCGTGTTTCCCTCAAAATCTCCTATCGTTTCCAATGTCATGGTGTCATTGTCTTTCCTCTGGTGAGATGATTAGGTTGTTAGCTCGCTTCGTGTTGATTTTGATCATGAATAGGATTTGGATCTAAACCTTAGGATGAATCTGTTGGTGGTATTGTACTCTCTTGGTGGCTTCATTTATTGAGCTTGCTAGTGTATTGCTATTTTGGGAATCAAGTTGAGCGAGATGATATTCGTTGTTGTTGAGTATTATATCGGTTGCTTGGGATATCATTTGGGAATTTGATGTCTCTAATTGGTGGATTCTAAAAGAGACTTTGCTTTAGGGAATTTAATCTGGTACCCAAAGTTTGAGGAGTATTGTCGTAAATGAAAATCGATTCATATTGAATTTTAGATGAGCTAGATGATTTGAATGGTTGTCTGATTGCCTAGTGATTGGCCATTTGTGGTTTGGAATTAGTAATTCTCTTTTATTCTTAAGGAATCATAGTTTGGGATTGAGAAATGTTCGTTGCAAGCTTTGGATAGTGAGTGCTCGGTTGTTATGGAATATAGAGTTAGAATGGTGAACTCATTTATCTTGAGGATTATAATCACCATAGTTTGCTAAGGTGACTATTTATATTTGATGCTTCGAGCGTAGTAATGATCGAATTAAGGATGTTATGGCGTATTAAAGAATTCTTATAACCGATAATGGATTGTGGATTTTCCGTTGTCGTGAGACTTTGGATGAGACTAGTTGGATCTTAGATAATTATGTTTGGTTGCGTGGATTGTGTTTTGATTTTCGAGAATGAGAAAGTTCATTGTAAATTTAGGATAATGAGTTTGAAGTAAATTGGATTAAAGGATTTCATGGTAAGTCCTTTACTTTGTGGTTGTTAGCGATCATGCTTCCATAGATAAATATTTTGTTGGTAGTTTCTAGTAAGAGTTTTGATGAAACTAAGAAGATTAGAGTGCGTAATAAATTTTTCATGTGGATTGTTAGTTGTGGAGTTTACCGTGCCGATGGACCTTAGTAGATTCTAATTGGATTCGAATAATTGGGATTTGTTACTCGAAGTTTCAGGATTTTGAAATATTTTTGTAAGAATTCTGATGATTGAAAATGATGAGTTGCAAATTGGGTAAATTGCATTCTCTTGAGGATTAGAGTATCAGTAAAGTTAGTACTATCGAGTTCTTGTAGATCTTCGTGCCGACTTCATCGTGATCTTCTTATCCCTAAGAGTTCGATTTGTTTTGTTTTTGCGTGTTTTGTATATATTTTGTTATCGTGATTTGTGAACTTGATGTTCGAGTCGCTCTATGTACGTGTAATGTGTTGTTATTTGATTTCATCTTTGATAAAACCTTCAAATTTCCATATTATATTTCTAAATTAACGTTTCAAAGAAGTCTAAAGATGGTTTGTGTCCCTCTTTTTGGAGAAAATGGATTTCTTTTGCTTTTATATTTCGATTTTGCGTTTGGTTGGATGTTTGCACTTGTTATTGGAGACATCTGATAACTAGTCCTGCACTTACTAACGTTTGTTTGATTTTCGATTTCACTATTTCGACTTTAATTTGATTTGGATAATTTGGGTTCTCGTTCGCGACGGGCACTCTTGAGATTCGTAAATAAAGTTTTTCACTTATGAACAATTTACTTAAACCGTTTTCGAGAAGTACATCATTTCATAAATGTTTTTCATTATAAAGTTTTCGTATTAATTTTGAAAACCGATTCTTGTCCTTGATGCTTTTGTTTTTTACTCTCAAGTTTCGAGGACGAAACTTTTTAAAAGGTGGGGTGATTGTAACACCCGCAAATGTACCCTATTTTTGTAGTAAAAATATTTTACGGATACTTTTCAGTGAAATTTAGTTTTAGTGTAAATTTTATTTTCCGAGTCGAATTTAGAATTTCCGAGGTTCTTATTTATTTGGATTTCCGCGAGATTCATGTGAATCCTCGTCTTAAGGCGACTTTGACTTTTTCTTGCTTTTTTCCACTTACTTTACCCTACATATACTCCCCCCGCATAACCTAATTTCATTCACAAAACTCACATCTCTTCTTTCTTTCTTCCTCACTAAGAAACCAAAGAAACCTAGCCTCCATTTTTGATTCGTCTCTGAATCATCATATCTCATTCGTTTCTTGTTCAAATTCTCGTAAGTTCGTCTTATTCTTCCCCTCTCATCTTCCTCTATCCGTATTGGTAATAAAATTACCGTCTTTCTCGCTTTTTAAATTATGCGTCTTTCTCAAGGTGAAAGATATTCATCTTTTATTATCTAATTGTATGTAGGTGGAGACTAGGAAGGTTTAGAAACCGTTTAAAGACGCGAAAAGGTAACGGTGAAGGGTTACTCGATATCATTTACGTGTTTTATGGGTTTTCTAGGCTAGTAATCGTATTTAGATTATGGTTAGTATGCTTAGGACTTGTGTTGTTGTTGTTGGTTGTTGTTAGTTGTTAATTGATATGAGAATTGATGGTTTGTGAGGATAAATGAGGATTTTTGTGTTGGTAACTTGTTGATATTTGATCGTTCCTGAATCCCGTGTAGGACGCAGGCTGCGTCGTGGTGACGCAGGCAGCGTCACTCGCTGCCGACAGTAATTTTCCTGCACTGACCCCTTTTCGTAAAATGATCATATATCCTTCGTTACTTGCTTGTTTTGGGCTTGTGACATCCCGTTGGAACCGTAAGAGAATAAGCTATCACCTCCATTTGAAATTTCTACATTTTCATGTATAGAACTCTAGTTATGGCCGTTTGAAGTGGACCCTTGTTTTCGTTGGTTTCCAAACAACGTTGTTTTGGAGAGGTATCTATGTTTTTTTTTCATTATGCTTCATAAACTTGTTCTAATGCTTATGTATCATGTATTGACTCATGTTTATCATATTTAAACTTATATGATTCCTTATTCTCATGTTTTGTGACGGTTTTTGGTATGTTCCCACTTTGAGTCGTTTTTTACAAATGTTACGGTTTGAGCACTATTTTGGTATGTGCTTTGTACTCTCATTCCCTTGGCTACCTCCACGTTCATAAGGCTGGAATGTCGGAACGGGGAGGTATCCTACTGCTTAATTGCATGTGTAGTAGGCATACGACGACGAACGTTGTTGGGAGTTTTGAACGCTAGGCGTTGATCGACCCCCGGCTCAAAATGTTGTGTACCTTGCGAGGTGGTTTATTTGCATGTAGCGTACCACTGTTTATGTGCTCGAGCTCATTTTTTTTCCGCCTCTTCCGGGAATTGATCTACCGAGAATGTGGTCTCTTACTCGCGTCTATGATGACCGGTCTTGATTCAAAACGTTATCGCATTTCGAATCGGAACATGCTTTATTCCGAGAGTCTGGCCAGATTTAGACTAGGAACGTATTATTATCGTCGTCCTACCAGGAGGAAATTAGTCTACATACGCGAAATGCTTTATCGTGTATGCGTTCCGGGAAATGCTTTATTCCGTGGATGCCTTTTAATCATACTTGCCATGTACACGATTCTAGTGCGTTTCATTTACCGTGAGAGAGTCGTCTTGAGTCGTCTTTGAATGCGTGATTTCATGATATTGTTCATGGTCATGGCATGAGTTGGCA
>JAIUZE010070734.1:0-12980 GCA_022085475.1 Heliosperma pusillum | reverse complement strand
AAAAGGTTTACCAAAAGTTGTCGAGTCTTCTGCTGAAGAAATGAAAAGATTGAAAGACGACAAAACTGAAGGTTGGTGGAAACAAAGCATATTCTGGGAACTCCCTTATTGGAAGACATTGTTGATTCGACACAACTTAGATGTTATGCACATTGAGAAAAACTTTTTTGAACAGCTTATCAACACGGTGATGAATGTAACAAAGAAAACTCCGTTTGGCCCTAAGGGTAAAGCTGACTTTCTTGAGTATTGCTTGAAACGACCCATATCATCTAGGTTTGTTTTAGAGACAGCGGAGAAGAAGGCTCTATACGAATGGGTTGCTAGTTTGAAATTCCCGGATGGTTATGCTTCAGATTTGAGTCGGTTTGTTGACCATAGACATTTGGTGTTACATTCCATGAAAAGTCATGATTGTCATGTCTTTATGGAACGGTTACTTCCTGTTGCATTGAAACATTTACTCCCGACGAATTCTTGGAATGCTATAACTGAGATAAGCCAATTGTTTAGAGACATGTGTACTTCTACGATTAAAGTTGATTTCATGGAACATATAGAGTCAAGAATTGCGGAGATATTATGCAAGTTAGAAATGATATTTCCCCCTTCTTTCTTCAATTCCACAGAGCATTTACCTATTCACTTACCTTATGAAGCGAAAGTTGGAGGACCTGTCCAATATCGATGGATGTATCCATTTGAGAGGTTCCTTAATCATTTGAAAAAGAAGGTTGGCAACAAAGCTCGGGTCGAGGGTTCCATATGCAACGCTTTTTTGTTAGAGGAAATTTCTAGTTTTTGTTCCCTATATTTTGAAGATCACATTGACACAAAAGCGAAGGACTTGGAGGTTGGTGTGAATTCCGATAACCAACTTGATTCAAATATACCCGAGTTGTTCAATGATAACTTGGGAAATACTACCGGGAAATGTATAACGATGTAACACCCGGAAATGTACCCTATTTTTCTAGTAGAAATATTTTACGAAATCTTTTCAGTAATTTTAAGTTTTAATTTGGAATTTTATGTTTCGAGTCGAATTTAGAATTTCCGAGTTCGTATTTGGAATTTCTGTGAGAATTCATAAAAATCCCGTCTTAAGTCGAGTTTGACTTTTCTTGACTTTTGAGTCGAGTTTGACTTTCTTGACTTTGGAAACCGTCTTTGACTTTTTCCTTCATAACTCACATAACTCCCTCCTTAACCTAATTTTTCATTCAAACACAACACAAATATCTTCCTCCTTAAGAAATCTCATATTTCCCTCTTTGATATCGATCTTAGAATCGTCGTAACTTCTTCGTTACTTGATAGAATTTACGTAAGTTCGTCTTATTCTTCTTCCCTAACCTTCTTCTATCCGTTTTGATAATAAAATTATCGTCTTTCTCGCTTTTCAAGCTTTCCGTCTTTCTCAAGATGAACTTTATTCATCTTTTTACGATCTATTTGTAGGTGGCGACCTCCAAGATCCCGACAAAGACTATTTCCTTATAGAAGAGGAGCTTGACGACTAGTAGAGACGCATAAAGGTAACGGTGAAGGGTTACTCGGTATCATTTACGTGTTTTACATGTTTATATGCTAGAAATCGTATTTAGAATACGATTAGGAAGATTAGAAATCATGCTATGATTAATGGATGATGTTATATGATGAATGTTGATGATATATATTGATTGTTGATGATTAGTAGAATTGATTTATGAGAATTGAAATGGATTGAATATGTAAAGGAAGCTCACGGATGAACTGGGGTTCCTGGCCGGTCAACCGGCCGCCGGTCAACCGGCCGCCGGTCTGCCAACCGGCTGGGAACACTCCAGTAACATTTTTGGAAAATTGGAATTTGTATGATGAGGTGCTCTGTGCCGGTCGACCGGCCCAGACCACGTTTCTCTATTTTATGTGATTTTTGGATTTTGCCTGTGTTCTGAGCCGGCCCACCGGCCACCGGTCACTCTCCCGGCCTGCAACACGGCTGTGTTGTTTTCTTTTGACTTCTAAAACTCGTGATTTATAATAGTTCGCATGATCGGTTTATCGTATAATTTTACGTAGGGTCTTATAATATTCATGTTTTGAATATATGAAATTTTATTCGCTTGTATCACATGTTTTGTGACGGTTTTTGCTATGTCCCACTTTGAGTCGGTTTTTACAAATGATACGGTTTGAGCACGGTTTTGTCTGTGTTTGTATTCTCATTCCTTGGCTACCTTTCCGTTCGTAAGGCTGGAATGTCAGAACGGAGAAAGAGGTAAGCCTACTGCTTAAACGGCAGTGTTAGTGGCATACGACGACGTTGTTGGGAGTGAACGCTCTGCGTTGACCTTTCAGATTTATGACTCCTATTGAGTAGCAGTTTTTGGCCCCATTTTCGTAATCCAATGTGGGGTCCCTGCGAATGGGGTGGTGTATATTATGCATGTAGCGTACCGCATGTTATGAGGCGTTGAGCTCCGTTTTCCGCCTCTTTCGTGAATTGATCTACCGAGAATGTGGGTACTCGGCGTTTTCTTTGTAAGACCGAGTCTTGGGTGCGAAACGTGATCGCATATCGAATCGGAAAATGTGATTCCGAGAATCTGGCCAGGTTTAGATTAGGAGCCGTTTAATTATCGTTCCTACCAGGAGGAAATTAGTCTACATATACGAAATGTAGCATCGTGTATGAGTTCAGGGAAACGCTTTATCCCGTGGATGCCTTTTAATCATACTTGCCATGTACACGATGCTAGTGCGTTTCATTTACCGTGAGAGTTGTCGTCTTGTGTCGTTCTTTGAATGCGTGATTTCATGATATTGTTCATGGTCATTGCATGATTGGACACCGTCATTGTCTTGGTTCGTGAATGGATGATAATATGTTGGATTTTGTGATCATCGCATGACTTGACTGGTTTGTCTGTCGAGTCTCAATCTTATCAATCTTATACCGCTAACGGTGAGATGCAAGCCCTAGTGAGCGTATTCGATTGCCTAAGAGTGTCTTCCCCGAGTCTTTGAATAACATGATGGATTCGGACTTGTATTCCATATGCTCTTATCATTATCTATGGAATTGCCTATCTATTCTTATTGTACCTCACATGTATATCTATATATGCATGATTTACTTTTGTATTTTCTTATATGTACGTTTAATGTGATATGGCTGGGAGAACCCGGAGTTACTCCCCACTGACTGTGGCATTCATGTTTTTCATGGATGAACAGGTTGCTTGCAATGGATGACTTTTTGGATATGATGTATTGGGGTTCGGTTGTGAGCTAGCGGGCGTTGTCCCTGGAAGTTTCACCTCTAGACGATAGTAGCTAGTTTTGTTAAACACTTGTTCTTTGCTAACATTTTAAGAGACCCCGTCTCTTTGTTGTAATTCCGCTTTTAGTTTGTAACATTTTGACACACCTCGCGTTATATATATCTTGCATGTTTAAAGGTTTTTAAAATACCGTATTTCCGCATATTATTTCACATGCTTGTATGTTTTCTATTTCCGCATTCGCTAGGGTTGTCACAACGAGGTACTTAAATGAAAAAGAGTTTGAAGATGCTCATTTTTATGTGCCAAGAAACTGTGGGCAATTTTTAGAGACTTATGAAAAGTAAGTTGTTGATTCATTATTACACAAATAACTTTTCGTAATAAAATTAATTCATTATAGTTAAAACGTACATTACTAATTAAAACATGTCTTGATGTCACGTCTTATGATGATGTTTGGAGCAAACATGACAAAAGTTTTTCGAAATGGTTGGGAAATGAAGTAAGATCACATTTCAATTTCTTATTAACTAATAATTAATATTGAGAATATAACATCTTAATATAATTAATATATTGTTTTATTGATATATATATAGGCTTATAGATTGAAGGATCCTTTAATAATAGCTCTAGCAGGGGGTCCAAGTAACTGGGTGAGGACATGGAGAAGATATTCTATCAATGGCTATAAATTTTGTGCTTTTAAGGAGGGAGTTGATGTTCCGAAAGCTACTATAAGCAATGGGGTTTGTGTGAGTTCTACTGAAGGGTTCGACTACTACGGAACCCTTAATGAAGTAGTTGAGCTTTCTTACTATACCGAGCACAGAATTTATAAAGCCATATTGTTTAAATGTGATTGGTTTGATAATTCCCCACAAGGAGTTAGTATCCATAAGGTATACGAACTTGTCAATGTAAACTTAAAAAAGAAACTTCGTGGACATAACCCATTCGTGGCAGCTTTTCAAGTGGATCAAGTGTGTTATGCTCCTTATCCGACCACTAAGAAAGATAATCAATGGTCCACGATTTTTAAAATCAAGGCACGATCGCATGTTGATGCTCATGTTCACGAAATCGTCTTCCAAGAAGATGTGGTTGTCAATAGTCAGTCAATTTCACCAATTTTGGTGGAAGAGACACAAAGTGAGGATGAATATGAAGTGGTTGTTGAAAGGGGTGAAGGGGAGTATGACAAGGACATCGGTGATAAAGAAAGAGAAAAAGATGATGAAGATGAAGAAATTCAACTAGTACAAAATGAGGAAGATGAGGAAGCAGTCGGAATACTTTTTTCAGATGATGAAAGTTTGTTCATTTGTAGTGATAGTGATAGTGAGGGTCACTAGTTACTTGTAATCTATTTGTCAAAATACAATTATAATCAAATTTGAAACTTTGCATTGTAATTCAAAAAGTTTGCTCACGGTTTTTATATATTGAACTACCTAACAATTTCCATTGTATATAGCTTTTACTTATGGCAGGTGGGTCGTTTATCAGACGAATCATAGGTAGCACTAGTCGTTCTCGTCGTTCTGATGATGAGCGGAACGAGGAGGATGATGCCTTTCACGAGCAGGAGCAGGAGCAGGAGCAGGAGCAGGAGCAAGAGCAGGTGGCGATCCCGACGACACAGCAGGAGAGTAACCGGATTATTCTGTCTCGCAATCCTGACATAGGCCAGTGGTAAGTGTCTAATTATTATATAGAATACTTTAATTATCGCAAACTTTATTTTATTATCACTTTTACGCTAACTTATATTATCTTTTATTATCGCGTTCGTTCTAATATGTATATTTTTCAGGTGGGACGACAAGCCGATCAAACAATACGTTACTTGGTCTTTTATTCGTACCATAGGCCGAGAATACTTCACCAAATGGAGTGAAGCGAGCCACTACCAGCGTAGGCGGATGTGGGATTACTTTCAGGTATATTTTATTACGGTTGTATCTATTACGAAAAAGTAATTGTTTTCATTCAAAAAGTGTAGTTATGCAATTTCAGCAATACTAACAAGTTGTTTATGATGAAATAGAATCATGTGAACTCGGGCGATCCGAAATACGACCCGAAGCCCGACTGGCAGAAACATGACACGAGGCGGATTACCTCACTTGTTAATGGCTGCAAGTATAACAAAAATAGGCCGGATTGGGTGCCTGAAATTTGGTGGGAAAACATTAGAAATAGGCCCGAAAGCGATCCCGAATTCGCCAAGAAGTCTAACATAAACAAGGCTAATAGACGGTCAGGTGGCGAGAAAGCGGTGGGCACCCATACTCTAGGCCGGAAGAGTTGTTCCGATGCGTTTAAAGAATTGGTAAGTCCTTTATTTTTTACTTCACACACAATTTGCATATTAATTATGAAGGATTAATATTGCCGATATATCACTTAATGTTTTTATAATACTTTCAGGTTGATCCTACGCCGTACAAGTTAATTGAGAAAACAAAAAAGAACAAGAAGGGCGAGTGGGTTAACCCTAGAGCTGCTAAGACAAACGTAAGTTTGTCTAATAATTACTAAGGAGTTTTTTTTATATCCAATTTTAATACTTTTTATTAGTTTCGTTTTGTTTTGATTACTTAATGTTTTTAATTATATAATTTCTTTTTTGTGGGTTCAGGAAGCTTACACCGAGGATATGAGTCAGCGAACGCCAACTGGCGAGACCCCAGACGAATTCCATGCATATTATAAAGCGGCAGACGGATTCGATAAGAAGTCGAGGCTCTTCGGGATAGGAGACAAGGGGAAACAACTGTGGTATGATCCACCATGCAACAAAAGTGCACGCGCATCTTTCTCCTACAATCCTACAGATTACACTCGACTCGCAAGTCAGAATACTCAAATGAAGGAGCAATTGAATGCACTTGCGAATGAACGAGAACATGAGAGAGTCGCCCGACTTGCCCTTGAAGCACAAGTACGGGCCAATCAACAACAAATGGATCACCAAGCCACGCAAATGGCTGCCATGCAAGCGGCTATGATGAGATTTCTTCCCCCGGAGTTGTGCAACAACTTCCCTCCTCCACGTCCAAGAGATGACAACGCGGACGATGGGCACGGTTTTGGAGGAGCTCCCGTTACCCCCTTAGGTTAGTAATTTATCATCTACCTAAGTTAGGGAACCCGTTGAATTTGTAAGCTTGTAAAAACAAAGTTGTATGAATTTGTTTAACATTTTATGTAATGATTTTTTTTTCCATTTTCCATCGATTTTTCCCTTTTTTTTTATTGCCTTTTGTTGATTCCCGACCATGCGGTCTATGTGCGTATGAAATACCGCTTTGCGGTAAACGTATGTATTTTCTGTATTGCAGGTTTTGTTGAAATTTTCACCGTTTAAAACAATGCAAAAAACGCATTGTGGCTGGACAGCAGGCTGCTGTATCCAGCCACTACTCTATGACGTACTGACGGAAAATACGTCAGTAAAGTCAAGATTGACTTGACTTACTGACGGAAATTCCGTCAGTATAGTCAAGAAAATCTTGAATTTCCTGACGGAATTTCCGTCAGTAAGTCAAGTCAAGATTGACTTTACTGACGGATTTTCCGTCAGTAAGTCACGTCAATCTTGACTTTACTGACGGATTTTCCATCAGTACAGTCAAGTCAATCTTGACTTTCCAATTGAATTGACTGACGAAACTTCCGTCTGTAAGACGTCAGGAGTTCATTTACTGACGGAAATTCCGTCAGAAGTCGTTTTTTCGTTACCAATTGAAGTGACGCGCGTTACTGACGGAAATTCCGTCAGTAATTGAAATTACTGACGGATTTTCGGTGTTACTGACGGATTTTGTCCGTCAGTTTCCCGAGTTCGTTTTGTAGTGCATATACCCGTGTTCTTCAATTTCAAAGCTCAAATTCTCTCAAAATCTTCATTTCTTGGTCTTTTCTTACAAAATTTGTACTATAGTTCATCAAAGGCAACTTCTAAGCATCATCAAGTAAGTTAATTCTATTTTAGTTACTTCAATCTCTCTATTTTTCCAGAAATCCAACATGAACAAACCCTAACCCATATTTGGGGGTTCTTCATTTTGATTGAAAAACTTGTTTAAATTGGATTTCTAATGCTTCTTACATGCTATAGAGCAAATGTTAGTGATTAATTAGGATGCTTACTATGAATTGAATGCTCATATGCAAATTAGGATACTCATCTTTACTATATGATAAGAACCTATGCTTAAGTGGTAGTATGATGCTTGAATTCATGCTTTATACTATGAACTTATGATCTTATTTTGTTAATTTAGCATTAGTACCCTTAGGTAGTGGCCAAACTCATGATTCAAGTGTATGTTGCTCATCTTAGGTGACATGTTGTTATGCTTAAGACCATCCATTTGTGCTCAAAAGGTAGCATGATAATGTTTCACTAAGGTAGCTATGCTTGAATTTGTGCTTAAAGCTTAGTATTATAACACTTATGCTATCCTAATTACATTCCTTATGTTGTTAGCCTAAGTGTGGGTAATTATTTTTGTATCGGGACCGTGACATAACCGATCATGCAATCAAGAGCACGAGGCTCTGATACCAATTGTAGAGTATAATGATCGAATACGAAAGAGGGGGGGTGAATTGAGTATTTAAAAACTAGCCCCACTTTTTCGATTTATATTGATATGTAATTAATTATTTGATCTTATGAATTAAAATCAACTAATTAATTAATCAAAGTAAGCGTAAATAACGAAATAACGAAAAGTAAAGAGAGTAGAGAGAGGCACACGGACTTTTGAAGTGGTTCAATTTCACACGTTGAAACCTACGTCCACTATTCTCGATTAATAATTCTTAGTACCTTTCTACGGATTACAAAAATTATCAACCCACTCGTATAATCAACACTATGATTATAACTCAAGGTGAGTATCGCTAAATACTCTATACTATCTTACGCTAATAAGAAAGTCCAATATAACTCACACAAATTCCCGTTAAAGAATTGTAAGCTTATAATGATGTACTATTATCCAATAACGTATTTCACTCAACCGATTGATAATAATTGATGCACGACTCTTTTGAAAAACAAACTCTAAAAATAATAAATATTTGCTCAAAGGTTTGCTTTAAAACGATTTTGGAAAATAATCACAAGTAAGTATGTAACGTGTTGTTCGTGTGATTTCGTGTATTTGCAAAGTAGGATATGAAGGAGTATTTATAGTAATAGAATCATAGTAGATCTAAAACCCTAGCTTAATATTTAAGAAAGATATTTATCTTTAATATCATAGAATAATATTTGCTCATCTTTTAGAAATATCTTTATCTCAAAATATTATTTGGTTTATCTTATAGAAATATATTTATCTTTAATATCTCAAAATATTGTTGTAAAGATATAATAGAATCCTAGATTAGGTAAACAAGGGAAACAACATAGATAAGCCGAAATCCCCTAGCTCACGAAACCCTAGGAGGCACGCAACCCTAGGAGGCACAAACCTTGGTTTCCATGAAACCCTCGGTGGCTCAAACCCTAGGTGGGCTTATTAGGTTAACAACAAATTGAGATAGAATATATTAGAAACCCTAGGTAGCATGACAACCCATAAGTTGTATTAGTAACCAATAGAATCTCATAAATATATTCTATATTAAAACTTTTGATAATTATAAAAATACTCTTTCACTTTTGAAAATATTTCAAAACATTTTATTTCCAAAATCATGCATCAATATTTATTATCCAAAGTCATAGGCTAAAGCTATAACTTTGAACATAAAATATCTCGAATGGAATAGTTACCGAATAACGACCTATACTATCTAATCTTCACAAAGATCTTCAGTATACGAATCATCTCTTCATCTTGATCACAAAGACCCTCCATCTCGAGTCTTGTGTTGTTTGAGGTAGATCTTACTTGAAGCGATTTTCTTTAAAGTTATGACTGGTAGCTATAAATTCCATGTAAACTTCCAAAGTTATTCCTGAAGTTGTTATAACTTTGTCTCACAGTCTTTGTCAAAGTTATGCCTAACTTTGATCTTTCTTTTAATAATTGTTGCTAGCTATAATAAGACTAAAGCACACAATTACACGCATATGATATATCGAGTAAAACATATTATCACGTAAACACATGTCATTATCAAAACTATGAAATTGATCCAACATCAATTAAGAGATTTGTCATATAGGTATGACCTTAAAGGATCAACTAATCACCACCGTCAAACGACAGTAACGTCAAACTGTAGTTAGCCAGTCGTTACCGATTAATGTTGATTAGTTGACTATATAATAAAATTATCCCTTTCTATTCTTATTATTAAGATTTAATTATGTGACCGCACTATTGTTGAGGACACTTACTCCAACAATGCAATTCCCGGATTGGGAATTGCCATTTGAAGTGATGTGCGACGCAAGCGATTATGTTGTTGGCGCGGTTCTTGGCCAACGGAAAGACAAAGCTTTGCATGCCATCTACTATTCTAGCAAGACCCTTGATGAAGCGCAAGTTAACTATGCAACAACGGAAAAAGAGCTTCTTCCCATTGTTTATGCTCTTGACAAGTTCCGTTCATATTTGATTGGCTCCAAGGTCATTGTTTATACGGACCACGCCGCCCTTAAATATTTGCTTGCCAAGAAAGAAGCTAAGCCCCGCCTCATTAGATGGATCCTTCTCTTACAAGAATTCGATTTGGAGATAAGAGATAAGAAGGGTGTTGGAGTAGGTGTCCTCCAGAATAGTGCGCCACATAATAAATCTTATTATGGCATATAATTGGGATAATTATTGACTATATATATGATTAGTCAGTTGATTAACGTAAATCAATAACGGTTGGCTAACTAGAGTTTGACGTTATTGTCGTTTGACGGCGGTGATCAACTGATCCCTTTCGGTCACACCTAAAGAATGAAATCCAAATAGTAACTAATTATTTGTATATGATACAGTTAATTAGTACATTACATATATTCGATATGTACGAGAGTTAATTGTTAGAAATTGAGTTAAGAACTCAAATTCGATTAAGTTTATTTTTCAATTATGCGATAATTGACTAATAAATTTATATCTTATTTTAATACGATTAAATAAGATTTAACTTAGTAATTAATCGTTAAATTACTAAATAGTTGAGGTTTTGAGATAGAGGTAATTAGTTAATTATATTTACAAGGAGTTGTAAAATAAATTAACTAAGCATTGTGGGACCCATTATATATTGATATAATGGTAAAATATTACTTAAAATGTTAAGTACATATTTTTTATTTAATTGCGTCATATAATTGTTATATGATCAAATTATCAATTAATTATACAACATAATTAACCATATGATCAATAAGTATTTGTGAGACAAATATCAAAAATCAAAATGGATCAAACTAGGCCAATATGGCCACATTGTAGTTACAAAGTGATGATTGTTGTTCTTGTTTTTACTCTTTAGTTACTTATTGAAATTGACATAACAAGTAGAATATAATCATCACATATACTACAACACTCCACTCAAATGCATGTGATCAAATTGAACAAAATAAGAGTCCTTTTGGACTAATATGGACCGGCCAAAATGGCCTTATAATGAGCAATTGTTGTTCATTTTTCACCACTTCATTTTGTGCAATTGTTATACTTCTTTCTAAAATTCTTCCTCTCACTAAAAAACTCTCAAATACTAATATTTACTAAGTATTACTAGTGTAGTAATATAGTCATAATATTAGTAGTATAATATCTATCTTATGATCTAGTTAATAATAAGGGTAGATTATTTGGGTTTATCTTGGTGCAACTTAGAGGAGATCTTCTACTTTGGAGATTGTTTGTGTTCATCCATATTTGTAGCTCAAGAACAACAAGAAGGAGTTCTTGTTGTGCCCTTATATTTTCCATATCAATGTGAGGAAATTTCTTCTCTTATATAAATGTCTTTATATTTGCATATTTGGGTTTATCTTGGTGTAACTTAGAGGAGATCTTCTAGTTTGGAGATTGTTTGTGTTCATCCATATTTGTAGCTCAAGAACAACAAGAAGGATTTCTTGTTGTGCCCTTATATTTTCCATATCAATGTGAGGAAATTTCTTCTCTTATATAAATGTCTTTATATTTGCATGCATGTTACATAGATAATTATAAACTAAATTAATAAGTAATTTAATAAATAATTAGAGGAGTCTAATTAAGGTCTATGGACTTTCATGTGGTATCAGAGCTAGCTTGTAGCATGCATGTTCATTTTGGACATTATTATTAAAGTTATAAGATAATTAATTAAATCAAAGATTTTGAGTTAAAATACGATTCTGACAAAATGTTTTGGTGCATGTATACCTACTGACCTCAAAATGTTTGTGATTAAATTTCGTGATTTTAGGGATTAATTTGCTATTTATTTTGATTTTTGGCGTTGAAATCGAGTTAACATGCATTTTATGAGTTAAAAGTTAACTAAAAATAGTTTCATGTTGATTTTGGCCATGAAATTTTAATATGATCTCACATGCATTTCTTACATATTGTATGTAAAATTTCGTGACTTTTACTTATGTATTTCATGTTCATTGATTTTTATACGATAAAAGTCGATAATATGAGATTATAATGTTCATAAAATTGAAACGTCCATTTCTGGTCTTAAATATTTTTTGTACATTTGAAATTCTGATTTTGATACTCTTGGTGAAATTTCATAACTTTTTTCACTGTTTTACTATATCTAATGTTTTTATTTGATAAAACCATTAAATACAAAGCTATTTGTTCATAAAATTAATTTAAATTTTTTGAGCAAATGTTTTTTATTTTTATAGTTCCTTGTATTGTTCCAGAATGTACAAAATTTTTGGTTTCAAATTTATGATGTTTATAGTTTATTTTGGTTTTATTTCATAATTGTTATGATTAAACCGCAATATTTAGCAAATGAAATCCAAACGATTTAATTAATGACCAACAAAATTAGTAGTGACTAATTTTGCGTTCTAAATCTGTTTAGTTAATTAGTTTGAATTTAAATGAGATTTAAATGTTGATATTGATTTTTAATGGTTAAAAATCAATGAATCCCGGAATAATCGAGCTACAATGAGCATGAATGAATTGTAGGACGATTTTGGCATGAATTTTGCAGCAATTTATTTTATTTATGTTTGAATGAATGAATGTCATTTATTTAATATTTTATGCAAAGTTTGTACCTAGTATGGCCTAGTTATTTTTTAATCGTTATTACCCGTAATGTAAGGGAATAACGGTTTGGTTGTAATTTTATTGCGATCTCGTATCGCCGGTTTGTATAATTTAATAATTTTATTTCATAGAATAAATGTATAATAGGAATTTGTATATTTGTAATTATTTTTATGAAGACCGGTGACTCCCTCAAGACGGTGCCATTTTGGAAGGTGTTCCAAGTGAAAAGGCAAGGGACCAAGGAGTTGGTTTCCGAATTTGTAACTATCTAGTTAATTTTGATTAGCTAGGTGGCCATACTAGGATTTAATTGTTGCTTGATTGCTTGCTTTATTTTCGCTCATGCCAAAATCGTCACACATGCATTTTATTTACCGTTATTGTCAATTCAACGTTATTCACAATTCACCGACTTAGTTCGCTTATAGGGAATTAATAACAAAATTGACAAGACCACTCACATAACTTAAAAAATTGAGATTTAGCCTTA
>JAIUZE010070733.1:0-24751 GCA_022085475.1 Heliosperma pusillum | reverse complement strand
CCGGCTAGGATTGATAGAGTTTGGATTACTGATTGTTAACTGATTCACATGATTACGTGTTGATTAGGGTTTGAGTGTATCAAGGCCATGTTTCTGAGAGGAACCTCTGAGCTAGCATACCAGCTTCCCTACCTCGAGTTATAGTTTCTTATCGGTTTCACATGATAGCTTTCACATGCTAGGTTATTTGTTAGTTATCTGTTTCATAACATGAAAAGCATATCATATATGTTAAAGTTTTGTATTGTCCATATACATTGCTTTTATGTTATTCATGTTTTATTAAACTTGACATTTCGTGGCTGGGAGAACTCGGAGTTACTCCCCACTGACTGTGGCTTCCGTGTTTATATTTAATGCGGTTGGCAGGTTTGTGATGCATACATGGGTACATTGACGAGCTAGCGAGCGAAGTATTTACCTTGGACCTATATTCGGTTCATAGTTTGTATATTATTATACACTCGTTTATTTCCGTATTTATACGGGAGATATGTCTCCCGTTCTTGTATATTTCTTTTGTAGAATATTATTTCCGTATTGTAATGACCCTTTTTATTTATGACACCCTTGTTTATGTATTTAAATATTTATTTTCTTTCCGCAAATTTGAGGGTGTCACAGATGTCTTAGGGATAAGAAGATCACGATGAAGTCGGCAGGAAGATCTATAAGGATTCGACATCACTAACTCTACTAAATAAACTAGTCTTCAAGAGAATGTAATTTACCTCAATTACACTTTAACCATCCTAAATCGCCAAACTCCATAAACATTATTTACAACAATCACAATCAAAGCAACAAACATAATTATCTAAGATCCAACTAGCTTCATCCCAGATCTCACGACAAGGAAAAATCCACAATCCATTATCGGTTATAAGGATTCTTTAATACGCCATAACATCCTTAATTCGATCATTACAACGCTCGAAGCCTCAAATATAAATAGTCACGTTAGCAAACTATGGTGGTTACTAATCTTCAAGATAAATGGGTTCACTATTCTAACTCTATAATCCATAACAACCGAGCATTCATTATCCAAAGCTTGCAACGAACATTTCTCAATCTCGAACTATGATTCCTAAAGAATAAAAGAGAATTACTAATTCCAAACCACAAATGGCCAATTACTTGGCAATCAGACCGCCATTCAAATCATATAGTTCATCTAAAACTCAATATGAATCGATTTTCATTTATGACAATACTCCTCAAACTTTGGTTACCGACTCAATGTCCCTAAAGCAAAGTCTCTTTTAGAATCCACCAATTAGAGACATCAAATTCCCAAATGACATCCCAAACAACCGCTATAATACCCAACAACAACGAACTATTATCATGATCAACTCAATTCTCAAAATGACACTACAATACCAAGCTCCAAATCTAAAACCATTAAGAGATGATACATTATCACTATTAGGATTCATCCTAGCGCTTAAGTCCTATTTTCCATGATCAAAAGCAACATGAAATTTGCTAAATTCAAATACACATATTCTAACTAAAGAATCCCCAAAATACTTTACAATTATTCTCTGAGCCTTACAAACGGAATATCCAATCCACTAGAGAAAAGATGAAGGAGCAACGAGATAGGAAACGATAAGAAATCTCAAGGAGAACATGTGAATTATCAGACATGCGATTACAAGAAAGGAACGCTGAAAATAACGAGGTCAAGAAAGAGATAAAGCAGATAGTAGAGTTATGAAGATATCTGAGTATGAAAGAAGATACGAGCTTATGATGTCTTAAAGATCAATCTTGACAAAAACATTCAAGAATGGAAATGAAAAGGGACAATGGCACGAGTAAAGGTTTAATCCACAAAATTTTTCCTTTCAAACTTAGGGTGATAGTAAAGCAACTCATCCCAAACAAGGGTCTCTTACAAGGGACCATCGTACCACAATCATCAAAGAAAGGTACACCTAGATTTAACAAATCGATTACAACCCAATTCATCCACCCTTTCATATCACACGGATTCCTAATTGCGGAATTGCAACTCAAGCATAGTAGCATTTTCTCAACTCCATAATTTGACACATTCCCAAAGGTTTCAAAAACCGAAGAACCAATAAGGAATTCGCCATACTAATCTCTTTTCAACTCCTACGGCCACAAGGTAGAACACCGAACAGAACGTCATTATCAACATCATATAGCCCAAGAGTTCATTATTAACAAAGTACAACCTCAAGTAATATGGTTAAACTTACCGAAACCTTACTACTTCAAACGAGTCTCCGATACCATAAGATAAGATCATATCTTTAAATCCAAGAACTATAGCCAAATGCCTTTCCACCGAGCCTATACTCACAAACACACAATAGGAAACCACAAGACGTCACTTAATCTCAAAAGTATTTCGCACCTCAAGATATCATTCTAAACTTCTTATTTACACCAATTAAACATATCATAAGCACGGTCTTCAAAACAATACTAAACTTCTAAGTCCAAAAGACTAAATTACTAATGAGTTAAGAAGTCATAGGCAACTCATTCAACCTTACACCATCAAATATCATGAACAATTTACACACAAGTCATGGCAAGCATTTATACATTAAAATCATTAAACATACCTTACCACACTTTTCTCAAGGATACCAACTCTCACCACTATAGGGTGAAATTAGATCTATACCATTTTCCTCAAATCACAAATTCATTCTAACAAATACTAATATTCCACAAAGTCTAAAATTCTTCCGACCAAGTACAATATGCCACAAACAAAAGGGTATGGTGTCCACAAAAGGTCACATAAGGAAGTTGATGGTACAAATTGATAAAGAGGAGGAAGGTAACAAGAGTAATTTCCAAGGGGAAAAGAAGTTAGATGATGAAGAAGCACTTAGATAGAAGGAAGAGAGCATGATACATTAAGGACGAGAGAAATCATCGATGAGGAAGAAATATACTTCAATTCGGCTTGTCAATCTTCAATCTTCGGTAAAGGATACTTCTTCTAGGTAACACATGATCCTCCTCAAAACGGTAGATACAAACAAACATAACATCACTCAACACAATCAACAAACAAGTTAGAACCTAACAAACATCAAGTACACAAAGACTACCAAGTAAAGTCCTTAATTTCTACCCATCTCTCATTTATTATTTCAAGGTCAAGTAGTTTAAGTTTAGGGTTCACGTGTGTGCGTCGGGAGCGATAAAGCTCTGATACCAACTGTGACAACCCTCGCGAATGCGGAAATAAAACATACAAGCATGTGAATTAATTAGCGGAAATACGGTATTTTAAAAACCTTTATACATGCAAGATAGAAAATACGAGGTGTGTCAAATATTACAAACTAAAGTACGAAATATACTACAACAAGAGACGTAGTCTCTCCAAATGTTATCAAAGTAAAAGTGATTAGCAAACAAGCTAAATAACGTCTAGAGGTATTTCATCCAGGGACAACGCCCGCTAGCTCACACCTGAACCCAAAATAGCATAAGCAAAAAGCCATCCAATCAAGCAACCTGTTCATCCATGAAAAACATGAACGCCATAATCAGTGGGGAGTAACTCCGGGTTCTCCCAGCCATATCACATTAAACGTACATAGAAGGAAATACAAAAGTAGAGCATGCATACATATAGATATACATGTGAGATATGATAAGAATAGATAGGACATTCAATATATAATGATAAGAGCATATGAAGTACAATCCGTAACCATCATGCTATTGATAGACTCGGGGAAGACACTCTTAGGCAACCAAATACGCTCACTAGGGCTTGCATCTCACCGTTAGCGGTATAAGTTTGATAAGATTGAGACTCGACAAACAAACCATGCCAAGTCATGCAATGATCATGAATAAACAATCATGTAATCACGCATCCAAACACAACGACACAAGGACGACATCTCTCACGGTAAATGAAACGCACTAGCACCGTGTACATGACAAGTATGATTAAAAGGCATCCACGAGATAAGCATTTCCCTGAACGCATACACGATTCAATTCATTTCGTATATGTGCACTAATTTCCTCCGGTAGGACGACGATATAAATATCCGATCCTAGTCTAAATCTGGCCAGAATCCCGGAATCGCATTTTCCAATTCGACATGCGATAAACGTTTCGCATCCAAGACTCGGTCAATCAAATGACGCCGAGTACCCCAAATTCGGTAGAATAATTCACGAAAGAGGCGGAAAAGAGCTCAAGCCTCATAACAAGCGGTACGCTACATGCAAATAACACCACCTCGCAAGTACACAACATTTGACGGCCGGGTCGATCAACGCAATGCGTTCGCCTCCCAACAACGTCATCGTATGCCCACTAACACATGCAATTAAGCAGTAGGATACATCCCCAATCCGACATTCCAGCCTTACGAACGGGGAGGTAGCCAAGGGAATGAGAGTACCAAGCACATAACAAAATAGTGCTCAAACCGTAACATTTGTAAAGACCGACTCAAAGTGGAAAATACCAAAAACCGTCACAAAATATGTGATACAAGCGAAAGAAATATCAAATATTAAAAACATTAATATTATAAGTCACTACGTAAAATTATACGATAAACGAACGATCGGAATTATTATAAATGAAATCGTAAACAAGAAATACAAACAAAGACCAGCAGGTGCCAGCCGGTCAGGTGGACCGACTGCCGGTCACCTGGCTAAGGCCAACCATCATATGAAAACCAAATTGAAAATACAGGGTGTCCCAGCCGGTCAAGGGGACCCGCTGCCGGCTACCCGGCTGGGACCAAAGGATCATGAGAAAAACAAAGGGGAAAGTGATATAAGCATGATATAAATGTAACATTGATAAACATGAAACAATACATGATTACATAAGCATTAGACGAAGTTTAAGAAGCATAGTAAATAGGAAACATAGATCTTATCTCAAAACAACAAGTTTGGAAACTAACTAAAACAAGGGTCCACTTCAAATGGTCATAACTAGAGTTATAGATATGCAAATGCAAAAATTCTAAGTTGAGGTGATAGCTTATCCTCTTACGGTTCCAACGATAGGTCACAAGCCCAAAACAAGCAAGTAAAGAAGGAGATATGATCATTCTACGAAAAAGGGTCGGTGTAGTGAGTCCCAGCCGGTCAGTTGGACCGGCGGCCGGGTACCCGGCTGGGAACCTATTCACCCGAGAACAAAAAGTCTTCTATCATCCATTTTCAATTATCATAAATAACTACTATCAACTATCAATAATCATTAATTATCATCAACAATCATCAACAAACAACACTCATCATCAACAACACAAGTTCTATGAATACTAATCCTATTCCAAATACGATTACTAACATAGAAAACACATTAAAACACGTAAATGATATCGAGTAACCCTTCACCGTTACCTTTATGCGTCTTTAAACGATTTCTAAACCTTCCTCCACTAGATAGTAATCTTTGTCGGGGTCTAGAAAGTCTCCAGCTAAATAAAGACGACAAAAGATGAATATAATTCACCTTTGAGAAAGACGGATAAATTAAAAAGCGAGAAAGACGGTAATTTTATTACCAATACGGATAGAGGAAGATAAGAGGGGAAGAATAAGACGAACTTACGTGAATTTGAGCGAGAAACGAATGAGTTATGACGAATCTAAGCTTGGAAAGATTATGGAAGATTGGGTTTTGGGTTTCTTAGAGAAGAAGAAAGTGTTTGAGTTGTGTGAGTTAGGCTAGGGTTAGGAAGGAGTATATGAAAGGTGAGTGGAAAAAGTCAAGAAAAGTCAAAGACGGCTTAAGACGGGATTCACTTGAAATCTCGCGAAAAATCCAAATACGAACTCGGAAATTCTAAATTCGACTCGGAAAATTAAATTCTAAATTAAAACTAAATTTCGCTGAAAAGTATCCGTAAAATATTTTCACTATAAAAATAGGGTACATTTGCGGGTGTTACAGAGATGGCGTTTCCTATAGGATTGTGAATCGTCTCACAATTGAGTTTTATCTAACGAGTTTCTGGGTTTTGGAGTTTTTAATTTCTAAACTAATAAAAGGCATAAATGAAAACAAAATAAAGGCAAATGAAGATGAAAGCAATAAAGCAAAAGATGAATTAACAATAATGAGAAGCATCTAGGGAAGTAGGTTCACACATGTAGATTGACATATTGATGAAATTGGATTTAGGATATGCAATTAATTCATTGTGAGTTCGTAAGAATGATGTGTTCATTACAATCATAGATCAGATGGTCTAGCAGGCTTTTAGGCAATTTACTAGGTCTTAATCCACCATGTCATGCTTTGTCTATTTAATTCGCGTATCTCTACCTTGGAAAAGAATTCCATACTAGTCAATGATTTTGATCAGGAATCGTCAACTATCGTTTTAGTCCAAACATGCATAGACACAATGTTTTAAAAGCACAATTTCTTTTATCCAATTATCATCTTTTAATCAATCTAACATGGCTACC
Organism: Heliosperma pusillum; assembly: GCA_022085475.1. Lineage (NCBI taxonomy): Eukaryota > Viridiplantae > Streptophyta > Magnoliopsida > Caryophyllales > Caryophyllaceae > Heliosperma > Heliosperma pusillum. The sequence continues at coordinate 18,283 of JAIUZE010070733.1, read as the reverse complement.
CTACACCCTAGAAAGGTGACTACTCACTCATGACAATATTTATATCTAAGATGATGATAATAATAAAAACTAGGATAGACATGTTTATTTGATTTTGACAATAATTTAAGACTCTCTATGTGGCGATAATAACGACGCTATTTGATAATCTAAGAAATGAAATTACGATTATAACAACATGAAAATGAATATGAGATAATATGCATGGAAAATAACAATCAAATAAGAAAACAATAAGGACATTAAACAAAGGATAAAATAGAAATACCTAGGTGACGATCAACAATGAAAGCGATAACAATAATAGAAATCCATCGCATAGAATAATCGTTCCTTGAATTACAACACTTGAACCCAACAAAGTAGATTACAAAGATTGAAATTCTTATTGATCTAAACTAAGGTTTTGATGTGAAATGGACAGAAATAAACTAAGAACTAAAGACAAGAAAAGAAAATGATCTAAACTAGAAAGACTAAACTAAAGAGAAATGTAAGAAGAGAAGAGATGTTGTGTGTGATTGATTCTGAGAAGAGGGGCTGGAGCTCTCTTTATATAGCATTAGGGTTTCGTGGGGAAGGGGTCGAGCATTGAACATATAGGAAAAAAATAGGAAGTTGAAGCATTTTGCTCGAAGCAGCAGAGATACCCGATCGGGTACACACTTACCTGATCGGGTAAGTTGTCATCTTGAAGATTTTGACTAACGTTTCATCTCCCTTTGCTTTGACTTGACTTCCATCATCCCCCTTGACCTCTTCAATCGGGTTTGTCGATAGGTTTGATGTAAAGCAATGAATTCTTCCGCGCAATTGATTGATCTTCCGATAACTGCGACATCGTCTTTATTTCTTCTCTCTTTTGAATTAGTGAACCTTCTTGAAATGCCTTTGAGGGTTCTAGGAAAATGCTTCTTCAAATCGTCGGGTTCTAGGAAAATGCTCGGGAATATAGAAAAAGGGCGTAGAAACGTCACTTTCCCTACAAAACAGGTTAGAACACAAGAATTCGCCTAGAAGACGATATTAGCTCATAAAATGGCTTAACAAAGCACAAATGCCAAACAAAACCGAGCTAAAATGGGGGTTAAAATCATACAAATATTCACTTATCAAACTCCCCCAAGCTAAACCTTTGCTTGTCCTCAAGCAAACATAACAAACAATACCAGGACAAGGTTGCAAGCATTGGCTACTACACCATCAAGAAACAAATCTCAACGTAAAACTTTGAAAACATAATGAATCATAACCCAAAAACAACGTGGGCAAGAATGATACATAAACATGGCTGAGATTTACATAACGGCGTAGCACAAAGAATTTCACTACAGAATTTTCGGCTCTTGCATGATCTTTTGACAAATGGACTCTTACGGCACACTCGAACACTCGTTGTATGTAAAAGGTGATTTTTTTATGTGTAAATGTTTTTGAGACACTCACCTATCTATGACTTATGAAAATGTGTCCGCAGTCTAATATGGTAACCAATTCAAAACACAAGTCAAAGATCACAATGCACATAGAAAAGAAGCCGAAAAAGAAATGAAAAAGGCTTTGGGAAATGGGTGAAAGATTGGACAAATAGTTATGGTCATGTGAAGGTTAGAATGAGCTAGCAACTGACCAATGATAAATGAATACTCAATCCAAACTTTCGATTAATTCCCACAGGACAAATAGCGAAGCCAGAAGTAACGGATTGGCTTATTACACACGAAACACAAGGGTAAACTCCTTCTATTGATTTGCCATTTTGAGGAGATACTCACAACTTCGTTTTTCTTTCGATTTCTTTTCAATTTTTTCATTTTTTCAATTTTTTCTATTTCTTTCTTTTGAACATCACTTCTTGAACATTTTTCGTTCTCCAAATTCATTTTGCCATTAAGGAACAAAGTCTTCTCAAAATAGCACCCATACACCATAGTCTAGCCACTAGCTCAAAAGGTAGGCAGTTTTTGTATGTATCTATTATTTTGTGAAGCATTTGTACGAACGGGTTTATTTTGAGGGGCAATTCAAAGTGAAAAAGGCTTCAAATCTTAGTGAATCATGAATGCAATGCTTATATAAATGAAATGAGAACCATACTTATGCGTTTTGACATGACACACATCATAAGGAGAACTACACACACCTAAATGAGACTGGGTATAGATGTACCAGTCTAAGGAGGTTCTACCTTACAATATATGTAACTTGCCAAATGTCAAGATCAAGCGTACTCATCTATAGATTCATTCCATGCCTATTGTGTACAAGACTTCCTCATGTATGCAAAATTCAATGACTATTGAATCATTATCATTTGAAAGCTCTAAGTTTGGGAAATGTAACATGATAGCATAGTAAACAAGCAAGCAAAGCATGAAAAGCATTCAATTGTGTTCAGTAATTGTTAAATTTTTTTCTCAAAAATCTTCTCTTTCTTTTATTCAAAATTTGAATAATGATCAACTAAAATGCAAAATGTGAAAATGCAATCCCTCCCCCAAGCTAAACATCACATTGTCCTCAATGTGAGCACAAAGACAAAATATGCAACGAGTTGTTTTAGGGCAAAGAAAGGAAAAGTTCCTTCATGCAATTTACTATGCTAGTAAAACCTTAGTTCCTGCCCAAATCAACTATGCCACCACTGAGAAAGAACTTCTTGCCATTGTCTACGCCCTAGAAAAATTCCGTTCATACCTTATAGGATCAAAAGTCATTGTTTACACTAACCATGCTGCCTTGAAATATCTGCTTTCAAAGAAAGAGGCAAAACCTAGACTTATCCGATGGATCTTACTCCTTCAAGAGTTTGATTTAGAGATCCGGCATAAGAAAGGAGCAGAGAATGTAGTCGCTGACCATCTCTCAAGGATAAGAGTAACTGAAATAGGATTACCAACGCCAATTAATGATTCGTTTGCTGATGATTCATTAATGGCAATTACGGACTCTTCTCCTTGGTATGCTGATATTGCAAATTTTCTTGTCAGTCGCCAGCTACCTTCTGACCTTTCTTATAACCAAAGAAAGAGATTTTTGCATGATGCAAAATTCTTTGTTTGGGATGACCCTTATCTTTTCAAGCAATGTTCAGATGGTCTGTATCGACGATGTATCCCCCAGTGGGAAGTTAAAGGAGTTTTAGAAGGATGCCACTCATCTGCTTATGGTGGTCATCATGGTCCATCCAAGATCGTAGCCAAAGTCTACCATTTTTAGTCAAATTTTGGCGTCGTTGCCTGGGAGCACGGTTTTGTTTATCTATGAATTGTTGGTTTTAGTTTAAAAATTCTACCATTTTTAGGTGCAACCGTACCTAAATCGTTACTAACTTTCTCTTTTGTGTTTTTCTTGTAGGTTGATAAAAATGGTACTAACAAGGGAAGATCCAAGGTACCGGGTTTTTGAGCTCGCTAGTGGGATCCTAAGGGTCCACATGACTTTGATTGCTCTCATTGAGGGTAACCAATTTAGTGGTAAACCAAACAAAAACCCATCACACCATATCCAAACCTTTTGTGAATTGTGTCAAACCTTTATAATGGAAGGGATTCACCCAAAACCAAATTAGAGAAATTCTCTTTCCTTTATCACTAAAGGGAGAAGCTAAATGGTGGTTCACCCGTCGTTTAAATGAAGCCACAAGACCAATGGAGTGGGAAGAGATTGTCATCGCTTTTCACCGAAGGTTTAGAACCACTATGTCAAACCTACCAATTAATTCACAAAAAGAAAGTGGGGAAGGTTCACAAACTAATGGGGGAGAGCGAAATAAAAGTCGAGTGGAAACTTCAAATGATGTTGACACTACAATTTCCTTAGCCTGTCCCGTTCAACCAAAAGAAACCACCCCAAAAAGCACTTTATATCACCCAAAAGTTTTCAACCCATTTACCTCACTTACAACACCTTGTGAACTTTGTGGTGGAATAGGGCATGTACCTCAATGATGTGGGAACAAACTCACACCCTAAAACCCTTTTCACCCACAATTTTGCCAAACTCAATCCACTAATACACCTCATACAATTCCACACTCATCCTTTCAAAATGATCAATTTATAGCAAAAGTAGATGTCAAGTTAAGGGAAGTAACCCAAGCCCAACATAATATGTACTCATACTTCTTTTGTAGCTTAAACTCACTTAAATCAACCATTTTGTACTCGAAAAGAGAGTAGAGGAGTTGACCCCATCGAGTTCTAGTCAAACCACCCAAGGGAGTGAAGAACCATCGATTGTCACAATTGACATGATTAGTGACAAACCTTGTGATCATCCTCTTGGGAATGGAAAGAGTAAGGAGCCCATCTTTAGGTTACCCCATGAACTTTGCAACAATCCAACACTAGCCAGACCAACCAAAGTCCCTACACATGAGGAGACATCCCGTCTCGAAGCTTTGATCATGACATTGATAAAAGCTCAAGGGAAATTAGAAGAAAGAATTGGAGAGGCAACTTTGGCAACAAACGAAGCTTTTTCAAAATTAGAGGCGAGGATTGGCAAGATATCTAGAGAAAAAGAAGCAACCAAGAACTCCAAGGAACCTACCCTTGAAGAAGGGAAGATTATCATTCATTCCAAACTTAAAGACCCAGGTTGTTTTAACATTTCTTTCACAATGTGTTTTCATAAGGTCAAAAGTGCATTGTGTGATTTAGGAGCCGCTATTAGCGTCATGCCTTTTTCCGTCTATCATGACCATTGCCCAATACAAATGAAGATCACTAATACTAGCCTTCAACTAGCCGATGGATCTATGCATACTCCGGCAGGAATTATGTAAGATGTCCCAATACGGATTGGATACTTCCTCATTCCCGTTGATTTTTATGTCATATTTTCAAAGAAAGAAAGGGACGACTATATTATATTAGGAAGACCCTTCCTGAATACGGTTATAGCTTGTATAGATGTGAAAGGAGAGAAGATCACCTTTGAATTGGATGGATCAAGTGCCACCTTTGATAGAAAGGGGAATGTATTGAGTGTTGGAGATGGCGACCTCGAAGATTTCAAAGCTTCGGAAGCATGTTTAGAATGAGATTGCCATGGGTGTTGGCAAAAGGTAAATGAAAAATTCAAGGACGAATCCAGCTACAAGGAGCTCAAATCCCTTCATAAGGCTTAAGGAGGGATAGCAATACAAAGTCTAGCATGACTTAAAAATGCTCTTGTCGGGAGGCAACCCGTCTTTCTCTTTACTTTTTCTTTATGCATTCTTTATTCCACTTATTAGACAATGATTTGGACTATTTTATTTGGACTATCTTTTTGGATTTCATGTTGTATTAGTTAGGAATAATTATCGTTTTACTTATTATTTACATTTAGAAATGCATGTTTAGTTGATAGTTTTTCGTACTTAGAATCGGAGGACCAATTGAGACAAGAAGGAGCTATCCTCGGCCCAAGTTGCCAAGAATACTAAGGTTAGTAAGTATGTTCAAGGACATAGCCAAAAGGTAAGAGCAAGTAGCAAAGAAAAAGGAAACAAAAACCGGACCAGCGAACTTCCCCGATCGGATTCCTGTATACCCGATCGGGTAAGTTGCCTGCTTCGTATTTTGTTCTATTTTCTTCTATAAAGCCAACTTTCTACCCTTTGCTTGCTGCCATATTCCCGTGTTCTTCAACTTTCAAAGCTCAAAATTCTCTCAAAACCTTCATTTCTTAGTCTTTTCTTACAAAATTTGTCACTATAGTTCATCAAAGGCAACCTCTAGCATCATCAAGTAAGTTAATTCTACTTTAGTTACTTCAATCTCTCTATTTTTCCAGAAATCCAACATGAACAAACCCTAACCCAAATTTGGGGGTTCTTGATTTTGATTGCAAAACTTGTTTAAATTGGATTTCTAATGCTTCTTACATGCTATAGAGTGAATGTTAGTGATTAATTAGGATGATTACTATGATTTGAATGCTCAAATGCCAAATAGGATACTCATCTTTACTATATGCTAAGAACTTATGCTTAAGTGGTAGTATGATGCTTGAATTCATGCTTTATACTATGAACTTATGATCTTATTGTGTTAATTTAGCATTAGTACCTTTGAGTAGTGGCCAAACTCATGATTCAAGTATATGTTGCTCATCTTAGTGACATATTGTTATGCTTAAGAACATCCATTTGTGCTCAAAGTTAGCATGATAATGTTTCACTTAGGTAGCTATGCTTGAACTTGTGCTTAAAACTTAGTATTCTAACACTTATGCTATCAATTTATGTTTATAAATGAAGTGTTTTAATACTAGTTATTTGTAGAAAATGGCACCTACAATAAGGAGATCAAAGAGGGCAAGAACCTCCAATCAAGGAGAAAGTAGTAGAGCCCATGAAGAAGGCATAGAAATGCTTGAAGCAAATGATCAACCCGAAGATCAAGGGGATGCTATGCATGATCCTAACTTTCCGGATGTAGAATTTAGTTCAAACAAGCAATGGCAAAATTGGTGTATTCTTAAAAGCAAAGGTATGAGGGCTACCAAGTTCCTCGATGTTTCTTCTTTACGACATATGAAGCTTTATGAGCATGTCAAAGTGTTATTTAGGGGTCTAGGAATGAATGCTAGCATGAACTTTAGTTATAAGACCTACCCTCAATTAACCCTTGAATTCTTGAGCTCATTCGAGTTACATAGGTCTAGAAATAGAAACACTATGCCTCAAGTTCGGTTTCGCTTGTTTAATGATGATTATAGTATGAACTTAGAGATCTTTTCTAGACAATTCGGTCTCACTTATGAGGACACTGTTACCTCACCTCCAGAAGGCTTTGATGTTAGCCTGGTTTGGAACACTATTTCGACTTACCCTGTCTCTCGTTGGGACCATGTCCCACACCAACACATCCATCATCCTGCTATTAGAATCTGGCAAAGATTTATAGGATGGACCTTCTGGGGTCGTGCTAAACCTCATTTGGTGAGACGAGTGGAGTTAGAAATTTAAGGAGGATTTTTGAATGTGAATGTTGAAGAACCATGGTCTATTAGTATTCCTTATTATTTTGCTGTTCAGTTGACTAAAGCTATTAATCCTAAGAACACTGCCATTGTCTATGGAGGTCTTATCACTCACCTTGCTATGCGAGTTTGTGGTTTTAACCAAGCCACCACTGACCTCTAGGCATTGACTACACCTCCCACCGAGATGGGAAATGGGTTGGATTATGATTACTTTGTTCAGCTTAACTGGTTTTGTGTCTCCCACCCCCATATGATTTGGAGGATAGCTGGCCGTGATTCGGTCAAGTTGACAGCCGAGGTAGACCAAATTCCATTACTTAGGCAGCGTCCTCAACTTCAAGAGGGTGAGGCTATCTTACCCCGACCCATTTAATTCCTTCCTGTTGGGGATATTACCCCTAATGACCCCCCTGTTCAACTTAGATCCCGCCGCCCTGAGGTAGGATCATCCTCTCAGTCGACCCATGCTACTGGCGACGTGACCGCCATGTTTGAAGCCTTAACCTTGTCCGTTAATAGAATTCAGTCCGACCAGCAGCTTGCTTTGCACCCCATTTATGAACACTTTGCTAGGCAAGGTGTGATTAGACCTGAGGGCCCCCACCCGTCTTTTTATACTTGGCCCGCAGGGGGGTATGGTACTGCTTATGATGCTGGTATGCAGCAAACCGGACCTGATTATTGTGGAACCGACTATGGCGTTGAGAGTTTTGGAGGGTATAGAGGTGATTTTAGAGATCACCAAGTAGAAGAGTACCAGTCCTTAGGAGCCAGCAACCCAACCGGGATCATTGCTTCTCGTGGTAGTTATTATTTTGCAGATGATACCTATTATACAGATGCTTCTGGATCGACATCCGAGCCGCCTTCTTCTGAGAGGAGAGGCCGTAGCTGGTGGCCTTTGTGATGAGATGACAATGAGCTCCCCTTGTTTATACTAGCTTGGGGGAGGCTAGACATTCTGTAAGATTTTATTTCTTTCCTTTATTTTTCGCATTTTTAGTATTCTTTTTAGACCCTTTTCCCATTAGAATTTTATCCTGTTTTGTGTGCTACCAGCCGTTTCTCGGTTTGCTTCTGTTATAATTGCATGCACATTGAGGACAATGTGAAGTTTTAGCTTGGGGGAGGATTTGCATTTAGGACTTACTGCATTTAGGATTGCATTTAGATTTTTACTTTTTAGTTTATTTTCTTTTAATTTTCTTAGTTTATTTTTAGTTTTTATTGAAAAAAAAAGAAAAAATCGAAAAATCAAAAACACAAAAAGAAAAGATCATTTCCATCTTACATTTCTCAATTATAGTTTTTATAAGCTGATGTTTCAACATATTATGAGGAATTGTGCATTTATGGGGATGTCTTGTACACAGTAGGTAGAAAATTGCATTTGGACTTAATTAAGCTTGATCTTGACTTTGGCAAGCTACTCATATTGTAAGGTAGAGCCTCCAGTGGTCGGTACATCTGAACCCGATCCCAGTTTAGGAGTGAGTAATTTCTCCTTATAGTCTGTGTTACATCAAAACGCATAAGTATGGTTTTTATTCCATTTTCTATAAGTATTACTGTCATGATCTACATTTTGAAGCCATTCAATCTCTTGTTCACATTTCGCAAAAAAAAAAAACACCCTTCTTTCTAGCTACATTATAATATTGCCTACCTTTGTTGAGCTAGTAACCAACTATATGTGTAGGGGTGTTCTGTGCTTTTGCGATGTTCTGATAATGCCACCATTTGGTGTGAACTTGTCTCGAGATTGCTGATTCCCGGGTTTTGCTGTGAAAGAGAAAAAGAAAAAAAAGGAGCTTTGAAAAAAAATGATGAAAAATGAAAAAGAATGAAATTGAAAGCTCAAAAGAAAAAAAGAGAAAAGAACAAGAGGAAAAACGCTTCCATGAAAAGAAAAGAAAGAAAAATTATGGGAAGTCGTAACTTGATTTTTCATGTTTAATAAGCCAATATGCTGCTTTTGGCTTTGACTTTTGTTGATGGGAATTGGTATGATTTGGATTAAGTATCCACTACACATTTGGTTATTACTAGCTTGACTTTAAGCTCCACATGACCAAAATCATTTGTCCACTTTCTTACCCAAATTTCCCAAGCCTCTTCTTTACTTTTCTAATGCTTCTTACATTATATTTTGATCATGATTAGTCTTACTTAATGATTTTGGATTGTCTACCATACTAGACTGCGGGCACATTCTTATAAGTTGTAGATAGGAGAGTGTCACTTCAAATTTAAACCAATATTTCCTATTTTACAAAAATTTGAGTGAAGAGTGTACCGTGAGAGTCCATTGTCAAAAGATCATGCAAGAGCTGAAAAGGTCCAAAGAATATTTTCTATGCTGCGCCGTTATGTAAATCTCAACCATGATTCGCACTTTCCTTCGCCCTTGTTGTTACGGCTTTGTGATTCATCTACTTGTAGAAGCTTACTTTTTGAGATTTGTATGAAAGATTGATCATTGTTTGCTACCGTTGTCCTGGTTATGATTGTTATGTTTGCTTGAGGACAAGCAAGGGTTTAGCTTGGGGGAGTTTGATAAGTGATATTTTGTATTAATTTATCCCCTGTTTTAGCTCGATTTCCATACAATTTATGCACTTTGTTAAGTGATTAACGAGCTAATATTGCTATTCTAGTTGTTTTGCGTGTTTTGACTCGTTTTATAGGAAATGAAGCGGTTTTGCTATATTTTCCTACTTTATGGAGCAAAGGCACTAGAATACGAGTTTTCAAGGAACCGATGATAGCCATTTCACGATTTGATTATGATTTCGCTACATCCTTCCTCAAGTGGACTCATCTTGGACTTTGACTTTGTACTTCAAAAGAAAACATCAACCCAAGTCAAAGAAGGACTAGCCCAAGCCCAATTACGTATTGCATTGACCAAGACCAAGGCATAGGATTCCGTGCCCAAAAGACGAAATTGGAAAAGACGGAAAATCCATCTTGCACACTTACCCGATCGGATTTCCACTTACCCGATCAGGTATGTTTGCAGATGAGCGTTACTTGGCTCTTCTTCTACCGAGCTTAAATGAGTGATTAAATGCTTTGTCTAGGGTATGAATTTGGACGAGATGCAGCAGCCATGCAGCCCTATAAAAGCCAAGGATCATCTCACATAATTATCATCCTTTTTTAGCATACTTTAGCATATTAGATATACTTCAAATACTTTTCATACAATAACATTTTTCATAGTTTACTTCTTTTATACAAGCTTTAGATTATAGTTTATGCAACTTCTTAGTGTTTCTCTACTGTTTTTATAGCTTTTGTTATTAGGTTGGATAATTGTTCTTTACTTTATTCCTTACATAATTTGAATTCCAATTTCAGTAATTCTCTATCCTTCACTTATGCACTTTTTATCATCATGAATTATAATCTCATTAGTATTATTTTTATATTATTCTTATTAGGAAATTCATCTAAAAGTAATCTAATCAAAACAGAAATATTGTTTAACATGTCATATTATATTTTGCCTAATCATATAATCCTAAAAATTATCATTAGAATCATTATTAGTATAATCACCTTAATCACTTTAGTATTTATATTTCATAGTTTAATTTCCTACATCTTTTTCTTATTAATTTACTTAATCACATAATCACATAAATTAGATATATCATTGTAAGATTATAATTGTGTAAATAAAATAAATTGAATTGTAATATTGAAATGATTTACTAGTTAAAATGAATTAAAAGAAGAGTAGATACCAATTGAACCATCTAGTTTGTTTCTTCCTTTGGTTATGCCAAATTCTATAACTTTGTTTAGTGGCCATGAACAATTGTTTGTATTAGTAAATTTCCGTCTTTGTAACGAGAGTTGGGATGTGAATTAGGACTGCCAATAGGGGTTTAGTGACCTAATCCTGCTGAGAGGACGTTAGGACCCACTAAAAGGTCGGTACGAATCCGAGAGGAATATACCGCTACAAGGCTTAGACAATCGTAGTAATTCTAATGTTGGTATCAATGAAACTTTTAAATCGTTTTGCATGTATTTCTCTTTCACTATATCAATTTGATTATATAGTTTATTTGACCGTATTAGATAGTTTATTTTATTGTTGTTTAGCTAGTTTACTTTATCCCCATTTTATTTCCGTTCGTAGATAGTTTACTTTATTGTTATTAGCTAGTTTATGAGTTTAATTAGATAGCCTTTCAATATTGTCATTTAAATATCGCCCTTAGTTAGATTTTAATATTGTCACCTGGATCAGTACACTTCTCCGATCGGATCAGTGACAACCCGATCGGGTAAGTTGTCTGTTTCTGGTTTTACATATTTGTCATTTACATACTTGTCATTTTATTTTATGTTAGTAGTTTTGAACCACCTCAAATGACTCGGACTTAAATGAAAATCACTCCATAGCAATTCATAGTTAACACGTACTCCCTGAGGATCGACACCCTACTTCCTTAATACATTCCTTATGTTGTTAGCGTAAGTGTGGGTAATTATTTTTGTATCGGGCTCGCGACAAGCACGGTCAAGTGCTTACCACACTCGGCCGAGTACTCTAAGAACATAATATTGTTCAACTGACATACCAACCTTACCCGGCCGACTACCTTCAACTCGGCCGAGCACCCCATCCACTCAGGCGAGTAAGCCTAACTCGACCAAGTACCTAGTACTCAGAAATACGGAGTATTAGACTAATCCACTCGGTAGGATGACGATAATATAATACAGTCCAAGTCTAAATTTGGCCAGACTCTTGAGATATGGGCGTGTCCCGATTCATCATGTGGTATGGTCTTCCACATCCAAGACTAGGTCGACAGAACGGAGGACGAGTACCCTAATTTCGGCAAGGGTAACTAACGAAAGAGGCGGATAGAGAATGAGTAAGCCTAATCCGAAAAGGGTAGCTAACGGAAAGGTTGTCACATAAATGTCAAACAAGTACGCTACATACAAAGACATCACCTCGGAAAGATACAAAATTGGACGACCGGGTCGATCAACGCATTGCGTTCGCCTCCCAACAACGTCGTCATATCCCTACAAACATACCATTGAATGTACCTCTATCGCTCCGACAAAAGGTCGAACGAGTATAAGGGTACAAATGGGAAATGATAGTCCAATATCATCCAACAACCAAGACCCCGACTACTCAAGGCATAAATGACTTAAATGAATTAAACATCCAAAGCCGTCACTAAGCATATGAATAAATCAAAGAAGATAGAATATAGTCCTTATATAGATATTCAACGTCATTTCATAATATTATAACATAAACTAACCATATAAACCGTCTCGTGTGAAGTCATCTAGAAAGAAGAGAAAAGAACTTACAGGGAGTCTCCAGCCAGTCAGGCAACCCGCATGTAACAACCCAAAAAGTACCCTATTTTTCTAGTGAAAATATTTTACGGATACTTTTCAGCATATTTAAGTTTTAAATTGGAATTTATTGTTTCCAGTCGAATTTGGAATTTCCGAGTTCGTATTTGGAATTTCTGCGAGATTCCATGAGAATCCCGTTTTTAAGTCAACTTTGACTTTCGTTGACTTTTCCGACTCACCTCGTAAATTTAAAGACCGAAATTATATTTGAAAAATAATATATTTAATTTATTTTTATTTAGATTTATTTGAATTTATGATAATTTAATAAAATTATTTTGAATTTATTCGGAATTTATAAAAAGGTTTTACGGTTTAAACCCGAGCGTCATTTAACTATTCCCGAGTCATTTTAAATCCCGAAACAAACCCGAAACCCGACTCTAGCATGAGTCACACGCCCATGTCATCTTTTTCCACTCACTTTAAGATCTTTTAATTCTTTCGATTAAACTAATACGAATATCTAAGATATTTGTAACTTTATCGATCCGTCAACGAAAATTTCGCAAATCGCTTAAAATCAGACCCGACTACTACCTAAACCACACGGCTCTCTCACCCTCTCATAGGACTAGATATTTTCTTTCTTTTCATTACAATAACATAATATCTAAATAATATCTAGATATTTGGTTTAATTAACTTAATATCTAATTAAATCTAATCAATTTCCGTAATATAATTTTTAAACCCGAGTCAATCCCGTAACAACAATTTCAAAACCCGACTCATTAATTACCCTATAACTACACGGCTCACACCCACCATTACTCACTAACTATCTTTTCATTTTACAATAAATCTACTTAAGATCTAATTAATACTTTCTTTAATCGTTCTTCATCGTTCTTCATCGTTTTTCATCGTTCTTCGTCGTTCTTGAGCAAAATCATCACAAAACCTTCGTTACTTATTCAAATCCGTCCTAACTTATATTTCTAGAATCTCCTCTTCGCTCTCCATCTTCAAGTACGGTTTATTTTCAATTCCGACAAAATCGTTTTCAACACTTTAATTATGGAAAATCAAGTTTAATTCTAACAATATTATTCTTGTCATTTCTTATAGGGGAAGATTTTGAAGACGAGTTTGGTGACTCGTATATATTAGGAGAAGATTAGTAGGCGGGTTTTTCTTTACTTCTTATTTTTGGTGCTACTTGATTTTGCTAGCTAAGGTAACGATTCCGAGTTACTCGACGAATTTAATGTTACATACCTTTTGTTTTTGTTCATGTTATTGTTATTTACGGTTTTAGTAGTAACATGATAAGTATTTATGATTATTATGTTGTATGGAATTTTTAACATGTCTAGTGTTCTTGACATATTTGGATGATTTATTTATAACCATGATTTTTGTATGAATGATGGTTGAATTGGATGTTAAAAATGGATGTTGTTAATTAAAACATGTTAGAAATAATTTAGGATTGGTGTTGGTTTTGGCCGTGTAGGGTGGCCGTAGGTGGTGGCTGGAAAACAGCCCAAACCGGCCGGTTTAGGCTTGGTTCAGCCCGGTTCAGGCCGGTCCAGCCAGGTCTGGGTTGGTCCGGGTTTTGGTCTTTGGGTTTGTGTCGATACTTGATTGTTTTGTTGTTGTTTTGACGGGTTTTAAATATGTTAAGCATGCGGGAAAAATATTAGAAATCGATTTTAGAAAGTTTAATCAAAACAGCCCATTTTTGTCAAAACAGGCCGTGGGGCCCATCCAGGCCCATGTGGGTCCGGCCCAACTCAGCCCGTGGGTCCCACTTTGGGACTTGTGACGGTTTTTGAGTTATTGTCATTTTATCGTGTTTTGTAATATTTAACAAGTGGGAAATTTTTAATAAGTAAATTATTTAATTAAAAGTATTTTTCATAAACTTATTATTTCTCACATGTTAGAAATTATAACACGAGATCGTAGTTTAATTTGATATCCTTTAAGTCAAGCGGGGGGGTTACGTAAGATTAAATAATTCACATGTTAGAAGTTTTAATAAAATAACAGGTAATGAATATGTTGACTTTTATGTCTAAGTCTATGTGGTAAAGACTCTGTTTCTAGCCGGTTTGATCAAACGGGTTTGGTCAAACTAAGATCTAGTCAGCCCCGTTTTGACTGATGACCCGTCGCGGGACTCGGGTCGGGGATTTGTCTTAAGTAAGGTTGTATTTAATTAATGAATTAGCCTTAGTTTATATGAGGCGATATGTTATTTGATTATGATTTATATGCAATTAGTCACATGTTAGGAAATTGTTTCCGTGACTGTTTGATTATATGGTTGGTGTCGTGTTGACTAAGTACCCATAGAGAATTATGAGTATATGGCGTCTTGACCATTCTAATTCTAGATGAGTATCTTGGACCATGACATCGATAGGCCTTACTATCTTTAACGAGTATATAGTTCACTGCTTGATAGCTTTTGTGTCACTGGCTTGGGCCTTTTGATACCAAGCCAGGGGCATGGCATCCTAAGAGTTCCGCTTTGGGAAGGGAGCCAGCTTAAGTACTAGCCATCTCTGCTTAGGGGGTCGCCTAGTAGAGTTTCTCATGTACGGTTATGTAATGAGACAGGGAATGGGTTAGCTGTTGTCGCTAGGTCTGATCAGTCTAGGGCTAGGATGTTTCCTACCTTGTGGTATAGACTCGAGTTACAGAAGTCGACTATTGACGGTTCTAAGAACTTATGCCTGTTTGTAGAAGTATTGGTCTTTCATGTTTGTATGATTCTATGAGTTTTAGAAGGTGAGATGCAAGCCGGCTAAGATTGATAGAATTTGGATTACCGATTGTTAACTGATTCACATGATTACGTGTTGATTAGGGTTTGAGTGTATCACGGCCATGTTTCTGAGAGGAACCTCTGAGCTAGCATACCAGCTTCCCTACCTAGAGTTATAGTTTATTATCGGTTTCACATGATAGCTTTCACATGCTAGGTTATGTGTTAGTTATCTGTTTCATAACATGAAAAGCATATCATATATGTTTAAGTTTTGTATTTTCCATATACATTGCTTTTATGTTATTCATGTTTCATTAAACTCGACATTTCGTGGCTGGGAGGACTCGGAGTTACTCCCCACTGACTGTGGCTTCCGTGTTTATATTTAATGCGGTCGAACAGGTGGTGAATGCATACATTTGGGTACATTGACGAGCTAGCGAGCGAAGTATTACCTTGGATCTATATTCGGTTCTTAGATTGTATATTATTATACACTCTTTCATTTCCGTATTTATACGGGAGATATGTCTCCCGTCCTTGTATAATTTTTATGTATAATATAAATTTTCTTTTGTAATGAACCTTTTTATTTCAGACACCTTCATTATGTATTTAAATTATTTTTTTTCTTTCCGCAAATTTGAGGGTGTCACACTATAATTGTGAAAGGTTTTTTCACAATTTCTTTTTTCTTTATAAATTTGAAGTAAAGGAAATTAACTAGCAATTTGTGGTGTTGCTCGAGTACATAACTACATATTCATACGAAGATCCATATATCACTAATAACTCCTTTCTCTGGTATCAAATTCGAAAATTTGAACAATAAATGTTTTGGTTGACCTTTCTCCCCTAGCCACAGCCCACAAGTCATCAGTCATCCGTCATCACCATAGTCTGCCACATATGCGTGCTCACTTGTACTTGAGTCCACCAACGCGTGTTAGAAAGCTCTCTTTTGCCCGTTTTCATGAATTGCTACATTTATGCAAGTGATCCATAAACGAGGAAAATCTCTCTTTTGCCTATCTCTATATCTTGAGGCTTGAGCTGAAACTAAAGCTCTTACTCCTTATTTTCTGGCTTTAAATGGAGGTTCTCTTGAACAAATAATACGTTGATCCTGTCGCCATCATAGACTCAGTAACAGGCCGTGGATGGGCTCTGTTTCTGAATCCGTTCCATGTCTATATATTTAGCGTTCAAATCTTCCGGTAAAACAAATGGTAACTGAATCCTCCCCATAGTTCCGAACAAGCTCTGAAGTCTGAAAGAACCCTCTTGCATGAGCATTAGGCACTTTGACTTGCATTGTGTTCCTTATTTTTGTATGATCCCCATCCCTCAATGAGTCAATAATATCACACCCAAATATCCGTACCAGAAATGACCCAATCTGAATGCAAACAAACCTGAAGTGACCCAAACTGACCTGACTCGCATCGAGTCTGAAAAACTCGATTGCTAGGTCACTATGAATGTTCTGTTTTTAATTTAACTTGTGTCATGATTTTCAAACTATAGGGAAATTCTGGTGGCCCTCTTGTTAATATGGACGGTGAGGTAGTTGGCGTCAATAACATGAAAGTACTGATTGCTGATGGATTGAGCTTTGCCTTACCGATAGACTCTGTCTCCAAAATAATCGATCACTTTAATAAGAAAGGGTAGTTGTTTTTGTAATTCTCTCTGCAATTGAAGTTGGCTTTTTATTTTCCATATTGAATAAGCATTCGCACCATGTCTTCTTCATGATACTGCAGGAGAGTTGTTCGTCCTTGGCTTGGACTTAAGATGATTGATCTCAATGAAATGATTCTACCTCAGCTTAGAGAGAGGGATCCAACATTTCCTAATGTTGAAAGAGGTGTCCTAGTCCCAATGGTAAGTACATGCCTGTTTGGGCCTCAAGAGTTTGCATGTAGGTAGTTAAGGAGGGACCCATTTCTGTTCAACTTATCTAGAAGCTGATTCGAATATTGTGCCTGTTTTTACTGACTAATGTTAAACCATTTCTATCTTTGTGGTGTTTGATGGTGAATTATTTCTTGTATGCCTGAGACCCACTGAGAGGATACCTACTTTTGGAAGCAAGTTGTAATGATGTCACTAGTGACATCGTTGACGAGTTTAAATTCTTTCCGTACATGTCATACTAGTTCATAATGCTTGCAACTTTGCAAGTTGTCTTTGGCAACTAAATTTGAAGTAAACTGTAATATCCTGAGTTTTTGCTGACTCTAGCTGCTTATACAGAACTCTCTTCTGTATGATTTGAATGTTTTACAGTTACCTCTTTTTTCATTTGGTAGTTGCCTCTGACGTAACTTATCAGTTGTCAGCTACTCAGTTAGGTGGATACTGGGTAGAATGTGTTGTAGATGGAGTTTTAGGTCATGATGTCAGGTATTGACATGTCCGGGTTGTGGAGTATCTATTTTGTTTTGTTGTTATTGGCTGATTTTAGGTGTTAGACGGGTTTATTTTAAATTGTGTGAGACTTTATGTTGGTTGTTTTAAACTTCCCTCTTGTTTTTATGTTCTTGGCCTCAGTTTGCTGTATCCCATTACACTAGTGCCTGTGAATATTGTGTTATCTTTAAGTAGTCAAGTGGTCCCTAATAGTATAGTTTGCTAATAATTGATTTATGAGACAGGTTACTCCTGGTTCTCCTGCCGATCGTGCTGGATTTCGCCCAGGAGATGTTGTCGTTGAATTCGATGGAAAGCTCATTGGTAGCATAAAGGAGGTACTTCATGACTTCTACCTGAGATTCAAAAATGTTTTCTACATAAAAAATGATATCCATGGGTCAGAAAATGAGGGAATTGATCAGTTTAATTACCAGCGAGTAATTGTTCCTATTGCTAGTTGATTTAAGACGAAACTTCATTTAGACGTGAAGTTTGTCTCTCACCTTGTTGTAAGTGTGAGACCTTGACTCAATTTCATGGATTTCACATGGTAATAACTACTCTAAAGTCTAAACGTGCTTGGATAATTTCATTACTATCATAGTTCCGCCATCACAGTTGAGTACTTCAGTGAACCATTTAAAGTTCTCCAAAAAGTAGTTTGGATGCTTATATAATTTGCTATATTAATGGCAGATAATTGATATAATGGACGACAAAGTGGGAAAGCGATTAAAGGTGGTGGTGAAAAGAGCAAAC